>JXCR01042820.1:100788-131297 GCA_002079205.1 Phalaenopsis hybrid cultivar
CCCAAATGCTAGAGGTTTATGACCACCCACGTGAGACTCTAAAAAGAGCCAGAAAATGGTTTGAAGTCTTAAAAGGTGTGGGTCCCATCACTAGGCTTCTAGAATAGTCAATAGGAAGGTCCTATGACCAGATCCTATGTTCTAAAAGGAAGACTAGTCCTCACTAAAAATGAGATCAACAAATGGACCCCCAATAGATGTGGTGCGTTGAATAAGCACACCACACATATTAGTATTGACCGAAGTGATCAACAAAACCAAGGGAGTCGTTCAAGCAGACTTACTTAGAACAGGTCGAAGATCAAACTAGATTTGATATGGAAATTGAATTAGGATTTCTACATGGGAATTCCCACCTCGAGGAAAGATTTGAAGATTTTGAAAATTTTTGTTGGGGATTAGCAAGTGCATTTTTAATTTGTTGCTGTGAATTTGAGTTTTTAAATTTAGATATCGATTTTATTTATAATTATCAATACCTTTCCTATCTAGTATTTTGATATCAAACTCTTGAAATAGCATGACTCATCTGATCAAGCTTGGTTTGACATCCTTTTTCTTACATCAGATATCAAATAGAAAAATGGTTGATATGAACAACACACTTAGTACCAATCAAATATGGTTTGAATTTATCAAACACATACACTATAGCTAGAAGCTCTTTTTCAGTAATGGTATAACTAATATGAACTTCATTAAGAGTTTAACTAGCATAGTATATAACCAGAAACATCTTATCATTCCTTTGTCCTAAAACTGCCCCTACAACATAGTCACTCGTATCACACATTAATTTGAATGAGATTTCCCAATCAAATGATATGATGATGGGAGAAAATATGAACTTCTCCTTTAACGTGTTGAAGGAAGCTAGGCAATCCTGGTCAAAACCAAACATAACATTCTTTTCCAATAAAAGGTATAAAAATTTGATAATTTTAAATAAATCCTTAATATATCATCAATAAAATCCATCATGTCGTAGGAAACTTCTAACTCTCCTCTCTGAAGTGGTTGGGGGAAGTTTTTCAATAAATTGAATTTTGGCTAGATCTGCCTCCATATCTCTCTCAAAAAAAATTATATCCTAAAACAATTTCTTCTAATACCATGAATTAACATTTTTTCCAATTAAGAACAAGAATGGTTTTTTCACAACATCTTAATACCTTGGCTAGATGATCTAAGTAAGAATCAAATGAAGGGCCACATAGTGACCAATCGTCCATAAATACATCTATTTATTTCTTAATTAGGTCACCAAATATTGACATCATGCAACTCTGAAATGTAGCAGATGCATCACATAACCCAAAAAGCATTCTCCTAACAGCAAAAGCCTCACAAGGACTCATGGATGTAGCCTTATCGTAATCCTCAGGAGTAATAGAAATCTTATGATACCCTGAATACCCATCCAAAAAGCAGAAATATATGTAGCCAACTTACCTATCGAACATCTGATCTAAGAAGCGTAAGAGAAAATGATCCTTCCTGATTGCTGAGTTTAATACCTTGTAATTGATACATATACGATACCTAGTGACATGTCTGGTGGGGATCAATTCATTTTGTTTGTTTACTAGCACAGTCACTCTCCTTTCTTAGGAACACAATGTATAGTACTAACCCAAACACTATCTGAATGGGGTAGATAATACTTGTAACAAGCCAATTCAAAATCTCTTTCCTAACAACGTATTTCATAACAAGGTTCAAACTGCTTTGAGGATCTGCCCGGGGTTCATGATTTTTCTCCATCAGGATCCTATGCATACATATAGAAGAATTGATCCCTTTTATGCCTGCTAGGATCCATCCAAAAGCTTTTTTAAAACTCCTCAGAACATACATTAATTCTTCTTCTTGTGAGCTACTAAGTTCTAAGGATATAATGAGCGACGAAGTAGATGACTTCTTGAAATAAACATACTTTAAATATTTGGGAAGCACCTTCAACTCAAGTTAAGAGGTTTCTTAATGGAAGGAACAAGAGGTTTACAATTTTTAGTAGTATCAATTATCTCAAACCTCTCTAACAATTCTTGGGTTATCTTCCACTATTAAAGCAAATTCATCCTCAATTTCCATCATTTCATCCTCAATCAAAATCTGCTCCTGTGGTTTAACATCACAACACTCTTGAAATTGATAGTTTAATAGATGATCTATGAGCCCCATCCTTTAGCATGAATCTTCATTGCAGTCAGAAAAGAATTTAATAGATTTTAACACATTAAAAGTTTCCTTTTGATCGTTCACTCTCATTGTCAGTTCTCCTTTCTACACGTCAATCATCGCACGGTCAGTGGCTAGGAAATTTCTACCTAACATGATGGGGATCTCTTTATCTTTCTCATATTTAATATAATAAAATCATCAGGGAAGATAAATTTACCCACCTTCATTAGAACATCCTCTATATCAGATAAGTGATCGAGCAATCAACAAGCTGAAGGGTTACAATGGTAGGAGAAACCTCCCCTAATCCTAACCTCTTAAAAATAGATAGTGGCATAAGGTTAATACTTGCACCCAAGTCACATAGAGCCTTTCCATAGAACTTCTCTCCAATTATACATGGAATTGTAAAGCTTCCAGAATTCTTAAGCTTCTAAGGAAGCTTCTTCTGAATGATAATCCACCACTCCTCAATAAGTGCTACCATCTCATTCTCTCCAAACTTTCTCTTCTTGTTAAGGATCTCTTTCATGAACTTCACATAGCTGGTCATTTTCTCTAAAGCCTCGACGAAAGGAATATTGATCATCAGTTTCTTGAAAACTTTCAAGAATTGTAAAAATTATTGATCTAGCTTTTCTTTATAGAGTCTTTAAGGAAATAATGATGGTGGTGGTATTTTTAAGTTATTTCTAGTGGGTGAGTAGTTTTCCTAAATTCATTGAAATGTCTTTCACAATCCTTTTATGTTCTATTTTCTCTTTCTTTTCCTAGGAATCTTTCTGAACCACTTCCTCCAACTCTCTTCCACTCCTCAACTTGACTGCCTTCACATGCTCACTATTCTTTTCTTTAGGGTTGACATAAGTGTTACTAGAAAGAGTCCTTGGGGTCGATTTCTAAGTGAGTTCACAATCCATCCTAATTGGTTTTCTATGTTCCTAATAGCCGCACCTTGGCTTTGTAACTGATTCTCGATTTGCAAAACAGCTTCCTCCCAAGATAGTTTCTTCTCCTTGAATTTTTTGTTAGAGTTAAAATCAGAAGGATAAGAAGGTCTTAGGTTAGAACTACCCTGANAAATATAATAAAACAATCAGGGAAGATAAATTTACCCACCTTCATTAGAACATCCTCTATATCATATAAGTGATCGAGCAATCAACAAGCTGAAGGGTTACAATGGTAGGAGACACCTCCCCTAATCCTAACCTCTTAAAAATAGATAGTGACATAAGGTTAATACTTGCACCCAAGTCACATAGAGCCTTTCCATAGAACTTCTCTCCAATTATACATGGAATTGTAAAGCTTCCAGAATTCTTAAGCTTCTAAGGAAGCTTCTTCTGAATGATAACCCACCACTCCTCAATAAGTGCTACCATCTCATACTCTCCAAACTTTCTCTTTTTGTTAAGGATCTCTTTCATGAACTTCACATAGCTGGTCATTTTCTCTAAAGCCTTGATGAAAGGAATATTGATCATCAGTTTCTTGAAAACTTTCAAGAATTGTAAAAATTATTGATCTAGCTTTTATTTATAGAGTCTTTAAGAAAATAATGATGGTGGTGGCCTTTTTAAGTTATTTCTAGTGGGTGAGTAGTTTTCCTAAATTCATTGAAATGTCTTTCACAAGCCTTTTATGTTCTATTTTCTCTTTCTTCTCCTAGGAATCTTTCTGGACCACTTCCTCCAACTCTCTTCCACTCCTCAACTTGACTGCCTTCACATGCTCACTATTCTTTTCTTTAGGGTTGACATAAGTGTTACTAGAAAGAGTCCTTGGGGTTGATTTCTAAGTGAGTTCACAATCCATCCTAATTGGTTTTCTATGTTTCTAATAGCCACACCTTGACTTTGTAACTGATTCTCGATTTGCAAAACAACTTCCTCCCAAGATAGCTTCTTCTCCTTGAATTTTTTGTTAGAGTTAAAATCAGAAGGATAAGAAGGTCTTAGGTTAGAACTACCCTGATTGTTCCAATTCCCAAAAGGGTTAGGTTGATTACTCCCCCAATTTTGGTTTCTATAACCTTTATTATTATTCCAACTGAAATAAGAATGATTCTTCCAAGTTGGATTGTAATAGTTAGAATACAAATTAATCTTCATGTTATTGATCACATTTAGGGTCTCAAATGATGAAGTGTTGGTATCAACCAATTGTCTTAATGAAAATTCCTCAATGACTTGAGATCCTTGAGGTTGGCTCATCTCAAATTGGTCTAGCTTCCTAGATATTGCAGCTACCTGTGAAGTCAAAATTGAAAGCACGTCCGTATTAAGCACACTTGCTACCTTTATGGGGTTCACTCTTTCAGAAGGAAATTAAAAGTTTTTGGTAGCCATCTCCTCAATCTAGGAATAGGCCTCATCAAACGACTTTGACATAAGCGACCCACCAACAATAGAATCTATATAGACCTAAGAGATCCTACTAACCCATTGTAAAAAGTCAGAATTATCAACCAATCGGGTAGTGCATGAGAGGGAAACTTCTTAAAAAGTTCCTTAAATCGTTCCCTAACTTCATAAATCTGCTCACCTTCATGCTGACAAAATGAAGTAATATCATTACTAAGTTTAACAATTTTTAAAGGTGGGAAATATTTGGCTAGGAATTTTTTGGCTAAGTCACTCCACTTCTTAATTAATCTAGGTATTAATGATTTTAACCACATTTTAGCCTTGTCCCTCAAGGAGAAAGGGAAAAGCCTATGCCTAATAACATCATTGGAAACATCATTATAGCAAAACGTGGAGCAAAGTTCTAAGAAACTCGCTTGTAAGTTTGGATCCTTAAACAGGGTTTCCTTAAACTACTTGTTCTGCATCATTTGTATGGTAGCATGTTTCAGTTCAAATGTATTAGAATCTACAACAGGGTTTAAATACTTAAATGAATTTCATCTACAGTAGGGTTAACGTAGTCTCTTTAGGGTCTATGTGCATTTAGATGTTCATAGGTTGGTTTCTAAACTTTTTGGTTGTTTTGTACATTATTTGACATATCTTCTATGAGTTTTTCAAGCCTCTTTCTTTTCCAAATTTTCCTAAAGTTCTCTCTAACTCGGAATCATATGGTGCAAGTCTCGTAGGACTTGCACTATGCATATATGAACTAGAGATTCCTAGAAGTTTGCAAACTGTCAAACAAAAATATTTTTGATTTTTCCTTTATTTTTTAAAAGTCAGTAAAAATAATTAAACACAAATAATTAACACTATAGGTTTTCCAAGTCTAAAACCTCAAAGCTCAACTAAAATTCTCCTAAATTAAATCACCTTTATTTTCTGGCAACGGTTCTAAAAACTTAATTCCGCTTCTAAATGCTACTACACTAGGGGCTCACACAAGTGCACGTGTCGTATCAATAATATCAGATTTTAGAGTCCAGAACATTGATCCCACAGAGAATGAGGTGATTCCAAAATCTGAAAAGTTATAGCCTACTGATTTTGAGTCCTAGCCTGAAACGTTAGAACTATTTAACATCCTATGAAGTAATCCTAAAGTATCTAAAGCAATTATAAAGTATAAATCCTACTTAACGTGGTTTGAATTGATGAATATCAGGTTTTAGAAATACTCTCCATTGTATTGTTGTAAGTGAAGTATAGGAGTTATAAGGTGCAAATTATAAAATAGGCAAGTGATAAATAGTAGCAACACTTCTTTATCCTCTTTTGAGTGCATAGAGAAGATTGGTTAAAAAAAACTATAATTCCTTAAATCCCATAATTAAGCTGTCAAAGCATATTTCCCTAACATTTTGCATCTTCCTACAAGGCATATATACTTATACCCTATAGTTCAATGTGACAAACCTAGTTGATTCTATCATAACACTCCTGAGTCATTATGGTTCACAACATATTCTAATATTTCACTTGGCTAGAATGAAAACTAAATAAAGATATGAAGTTTAATCATTACATTCAATAATCAAAAGTAATTTGAAATCACTTTCCAATCATATAAATCCTACTTAATTATCACAAGGTAAGGTAAAGGAATATACTCAAGAAGCATGAAAAAAAACACCACAGATTCATTGAAATAAGAGAAATCCACTAACTAAATGTTTACAAATAAAATGCAATGATAAATATAAACAAGACTTATCTTCCTTCCATTTACAATGACCTCAAGATGCTTAACCAAGACTCCTCCTAAACTTGGGCTACTGCTCTTGAAGGCTCTCCCACTCCTCTATACAAGAAGAAGAAGAAGAAGAAGAAGAAGAAGAAGAAGATTCTATGAGAAGCTAACTATAACAATTCATCAATCTCTTCATAGTTAGCAATTTAAGCAACCCCCCTTCATTAGTCCTTTTTAGTCCCTAATACATGCATATATACAAACTCCATTACTTTTCATAAACATCACCCCACAGCCTCTTAAGAAACTCTCCATTACTCCTCACGACTAGCTTCCCCAACTGTCAAAACTGCTCCAGGCAGTTGCTGACACCTAGGCGAGTGGAGTTGGTGCCTAGGCGAGTAGGGCCAGGTGCCTAGGCGAGCAGGGGTTGACACTTAGGCACTATTCTCTCCGTTTGTTGAAGAAGGCATGGGCGCCTAGGATCCCATGGGCCCAGCACTTAGGCGTCGGTACTGTAGTGTCGAGGCACCCTAGGCACCAACCTCTAAGATTTTCCAGGTGAGGGATTGACACTTAGGCATCAAGGAGTCCAACGTCTAGGTGCTAGTCGGCAATTAAGCTCCTTTGCTCCAACTCACTCCATGTTTCTTCACTTCCATTACCTGTTGCATCCGCAATAATAAAAAAAATATCTTTACAGTGAAATCTCATCCATAAAAATGTGTAAATCATAAGAAAATATTTGCATTCTTATTTAGACATCATATCACCCCAAACTCTGATTTTCCCAGAAACATGTGAGGGAGGTTTTTATGGATTGTTTGAGTTATGGGAGGCTACGTATGGATGTTATATGCTCTTATAAAATTTTAAGTGGCATCCAACACGTGTGAAATAAAAAAAATTGATGCCAACACTAACTAAGAATTATGGACATAAAAGTTGAACTAGCGTAATATAAAATTTCTTTTATTTTAGCTATTTTATTTTAAAAATGGATGTGATGGTTGAAGTATTTAACTAATATAAAATAATATTATCAAAACTTGATAATAAAAGATCTATGTTTGACTCATTCAAATCCTATAATTTTTTATTTGGCTAATCAAACTATATTATTTGTATCATTATATACAATCTACATCATAGTGAACATTACAATATTATCCTTTTTTATCAATCAATATTCAAATAATCATTGAATAGAAGAGTTAAATTGGTTGAACATATTATGCAATATCCATTATAATATGTGATTGATCAAAAGATAGTTGAATTGAATGTATAAAAAATATTTGAGAGTGACTTTAAATGGAGTTTTTTTTAATGTTTAAAGGCTATAAATATTTTGCACCCAAACCCAACCCTTCAACTCCATTCTTTTGGTTACTCTTCCTTCTCTTCAAGTCATCTCAATTTTCATAAGTATTTTTTTAGAAGTTTTTAATAGTACATAGCTTTAGGTGCTGCCTCTATTATGTGAAACAACCATTTGTTTTGGAGCATAGAAGATGCTCATCATTATGAGTGTTCTAAGAGATCATTAACAATTAAATAAAATTGATAATACAGAATAATTCCCCTATTTTGTATACACTAGTTTCATTTGTTCCACCCTTTAATTTCTCATTTGTCTTGACCCCTTTCAAAACTCATAATTCTTCTTTGANTAATAATTCCCCTATTTTGTATACAATAGTTTCATTTGTTCCACCCTTTAATTTCTCATTTGTCTTGACCCCCTTTCAAAACTCATAAATCTTCTTTGAACTCTTTTAAAATTTTATTATAAATTCCAAACACACCATTTATCACATAATTTTTATGGATCNAAATAATTCCCCTCTTTTGTATACAATAGTTTCATTTGTTCCACCCTTTAATTTCTCATTTGTCTTGACCCCTTTCAAAACTCATAATTCTTCTTTGAACTCTTTTAAAATTTTATTATAAATTCCAAACACACCATTTATCACATAATTTTTATGGATCATGACTTAAGTTGGAGCCTATATATTTTTTTAACATGAGCATTCATCCATATATATATTTATTGATAATATATATTTTGAATAACCAAATCTAAACCAAGTATAAATTAATTCTTCTTTCCTGGTGATTTGTCCTTAATAACTAGTCCTTTTTATAGCAGTCATATTATTCAACATATGCTTCATCCTAGCATGATACTAAAAGTTAGGGATAAGATGAACATCACCCCAAAACTTTCATTGATTNATTTTATGGATCATGACTTAAGTTGGAGCGTATATATTTTTTAATATGAGCATTCACCCATATATATTTATTGATGATCTCACTTTTGAATAACCAAATCTAAACTAAGTATAAATTAATTCTTCTTTTCCTGGTGATTTGTACTTAATAAGTAGTCCTTTTTATAGAAGTCATATTATTCAGCATATGCTTCATCCTAGCATGATACTAAAAGTTAGGGATAAGATGAACATCACCCCACAACTTTCATTGATTACTTACTATTTCGTGAGTATCATTGAGTTTAATATTACAAAAAATTATTATTTATTATATCAAGAGTATTACACCTATTTAAAATCTCAGTCAACCATTGATTAAATCTTTCTCTTAATCAGACCATAAACTATATCCTAGAATTTCAGTATAACCACAATTATTTGTTGCCAACTAAACTAGATTATTACTACTTTCAATATTCATTCCTCTCAGTCACTTCTTATTGAGAAAAAGTAAGTCATAAATTTTAATGATGTTAATGATTATGAAGAAGGAGAAGTCCTTATCATTTAACCCTCATTCCTAAGCTCCTTTAAGTGTATAAATGTTGGAAGGATGCTTAGATGGAGAATTTTTTCTTTAATTAATGGTCCGTTTGGGGCAGCTTATAAACGCCACCGTACTGTTTGGTTCACTCATTTTTCCAGCTTATCTGAAACTGCATTTGGGTTTTTCCACTAAACGCAGACCACGGGTCGTCCCCCACAGCCGGCCCGCGGGCGCATTTCAGGATAAGAAGCTTATCCTGAAATGCACAAGCTACCCCAAACGGACCCTAAGTTAAAGAAAGGTGGCCATATCTCTCTAGAGAAAGTGAGATGGAAAAATCATCAACAATGTAAAGAAAACAATGTATGGATGCATAGTAAATTTTTATTTATAAGAGAATATTTGCATTAACTATTTAGTCACGATCAAGGATCCCATATAGTTTGAGTTGGCATAATTCTTATCTTATTAATAGTCTCATGCACATCTATTTTTCTAGTTTTCGAAGACTATTAATTTGATAAATTTACGTAAGTTAAGATTATTTGAATTTTAAACAATTATATTATATGATTAGCATGATTAGCAAGATTTTTTTCAATCACACCAACATAATTAAGTGACATCAATTAAGTCTAATCATTTTGAGCAAATTATATTTATGATGTACATCATTATAGATAGAATTCAAAATTAAAACCAAATTAAACACATCATAATTTGAATGACTAATATGATTTGAATTAAACAACTAGTACGATTTAAGTTAGATCATATTATATGTTCAATCAATGAATAACTTTTATTTTTTTACTAACATTAGGGTTTGAACCAATAAGAAAAGACACTTAATATGAACAAATTTATAAGAAATCCTTAGTGAAATATTGTTAGAAGAAACTCACTAGAAAGGACTAAGAAATTCTTGACAGAGATTTTCACAAGAGAGAAATAAGAGAATACATCAAGATCATTTCCCCCTTATAACATCTTATAATCCTCATATTCATAAAGTTAGTTATTTAGAGCCTTTATGCACTTCATTCAAGGATATTTTTGCATCTAAAAATGCATCGAAGTGCTTAGTTTTCCTATCTATGGGTCTAGGAGTTGTTAGCCTCTTACTGGAGTAGATGCAATCGTCAAATTTCTTCATTACCAGTGAAAGAAAATGCTTCTTTGCCTCGTGGCAGTAGAAGAAGAGAGTTGTGAAGATCTTCAGTGGAAAAATGGGTGATTAGACATAGATCATTAATGGCTGAATCAAGATACATTTATTTGCCAATTATTTACCTCTCACACTTTTATTTATTAGTCCTTTTATTTAATGTTAGTTTCTATGTTAGTATATAAAAACATGATGAACTAGTTGTTATATGTTTTAATTAGTATATAATTACTTTCAAAATAATTTTTCTTAAAAATCACACTAGCCAACAAAATCTCTTTTGAATGTTTCATAACATTTATATGTTTTAATACTATTTAGCTACATTTCTTNTGAAGTGCTTAGTTTTCTTATCTATGGGTCTAGGAGTTGTTAGCTTCTTAATGGAGTAGATGCAATCGTCAAATTTCCTTATTACCAGTGAAAGAAAATGCTTCTTTGCCTCGTAGCAGTAGAAGAAGAGAGTTGTGAAGATCTTCAGAGGAAAAATGGGTGATTAGACATAGATCATTAATGGCTGAATCATTATACATTTATTTGCCAATTATTTCCCTCTCACACTTTTATTTGTTAGTCCTTTTATTTAATGTCAATTTCTATGTTAGTATATAAAAACATGCTGAACTAGTTGTTATATGTTTTAATTAGTATATAATTACTTTCAAAATAATTTTTCTTAAAAAGCACACTAGNGCATAAGTTCACCTTGAATGATAATTATTTTGAAATGCATAATGAAAAAATATATTAATTATTAAGTTGTAATAATAAGTGAAGAGTCCAATAAAAAACAAATAATAAAAAGTAAAATTGGTGTGAATCATTAGTCATACAAATATGCAATACCTTTTATGTAGTTGAGTCATAATCTACATCCTTTTTTAGGGGACTGTCATTCCTAAGATTTTCTCCATATCATAAACTAAAATAAATCATTTTTTCATTGTTAGGAAAAGAAATCCTTACATTTTTCTTTACCTTGAGATAGCCTCCCTTTCATTAAGACAACCTGTAAGTTTTCTTCTTATTTACTAAAGAAACTTTTCACTAAATTCTCTACGAAAGCACTTAAGAAAAACAATAAGTTAAATATTAGTAAAAGAGTACAAGAGTGATAAATTACTCTTACACGTCTGTGAAATCATGTATGAAGAAACTAAGTTCAACACATCACCAAATTTTTGGGAAAATGCATCATTATCAAGCAAGCATGCTTCACTTCTTTAAGATCTCAAGTTTGTAGAAGACTTTTATTGCTATTAAAAATAACAAGTTAAATATTCCCATATCTATTCTAGTAATTGTCATTGAAAAATCATGTGATTATCATCCATGAGTCAATACTAAATAGCTATAAACCTTCTCTGAAAGTTTTCAGATTATGAATTTTGTGGAGGTTCATACACTCTTTTGAAGGCCTTCTAAATAGATTATAACAATTCATAAAATCTTTGCAGAGATATTTAATAATTATTTTGATAGGTTTGAAGTTTGTAGATGTTTATAGAGCATTGCAACAACTTATGAAGAATTTTTATAGTTTTGTATATACATGTAAACCTTTGTCGATGCCTATTTTACCTATTTTTTTATTATTTTTCATAAGATTAAAATTATATTTATCAAACTCTCTATTTAAAAAGCTATTTATAAGACACAAAATAAAATTAAAAATATTTTTTCTTTAATAAAAATAACTTTTAATGGCTTTACTAGAGTGACACCGAAATTTTCTTTTGTTAAAGATAAAATAGTCCTCACTTGCTTTCCCGTAATACCATTGAAATTTTATATTATGGATTTTACACATGAAAATGTAAAATATCTTCATGTGATTTTTCATAATTGTGTACATTTAAGCTACAATCACTTAATTTAAAAGATCATTATTCTCCAATTCCTTCGTATAATTTGTGACAATCAAATTTTGTAGGATGTCATAGATGCACAAAGTCAAAAATTGATAGTAATCTTACCAACACAGACATATTGCATGGATTGTGTTGTGTTAGAATATAGATCTCAATATTTTAAACTCTTTTAAATATATTAGTAAAATCCATATGCTCTTTCTTACGAACCAATCAGCCTACATACGCATTATATGAATACTTGTCATCTTGAATTTTTTTATTATCAGAAAGAGTTAGAAGGCATTCCTTATCATGTGAGCAAAATTCTTATCATTATTTTGGAATATCCCTTCACCTATAAGTAGAATATTCTAGAGGTTTTCTCTACTCCTAAGCTTTCTTTTATCCAAGTCCATACATATCAAGAGTATTGTTTTTATATCAAGAATTTAGTATTCATATAAATGCAAGCCTAAACTTTCAAAATTCAGTGTCATTATGACATTTTTTTTAATGTTCATCCTTAAGAGAAGATGTTAAGCAACCACTCTAAAAAATAGGTAATCCTTTCCTTATGGAATGTATGCTCCATTTATTTGTTTAATCTCGTAAAATTTTTCTTTTTTTATGAATGTTGATTGTTATTTTAAGAGGCCCCACAATTTGGAAATAATTTTAAGCTTATCCTCTACTATTTAAGGCAAATGCCTAGATGAACAACTTTGTGAACCCAACAATATGATTGAACATTCTTAATCATGAGTATTAAAATAAATCCAATCTATTATAATTTATTGATTGGAGAAATATAGGCTTTATCATTGTTGACCTCACTTTTGGTTGAGGTCTAGAAAACTTCTTTAGTAGCCTAGGTCTAGCCATAGGANACTTAATAAGTAGTCCTTTTTATAGCAGTCATATTATTCAGCATATGCTTCATCCTAGCATGATACTAAAAGTTAGGGATAAGATGAACATCACCCCAAAACTTTCATTGATTACTTACTATTTCATGAGTATCATTGAGTTTAATATTACAAAAAAAATTATTATTTAATATATCACGAGTATTACGCCTATTTAAAATTTTCAAGTCAACTGTTGATTAAATCTTTCTCTTAATC
Organism: Phalaenopsis hybrid cultivar; assembly: GCA_002079205.1. NCBI lineage: Eukaryota > Viridiplantae > Streptophyta > Magnoliopsida > Asparagales > Orchidaceae > Phalaenopsis > Phalaenopsis hybrid cultivar. The sequence continues at coordinate 113,991 of JXCR01042820.1, forward strand.
AGACCATAATCTATATCCTAGAATTTCAATATAACCACAATTATTTTTTTCCAACTAAACTAGAATATTACTCCTTTCAATAATCATTCCTCTCAATCACTTCTTAGTGAGAAAAAGCTAGTCATAAATTTTAATGATGTTAATGATTATGAAGAAGGAGAAGTCCTTATCATTTATCCCTCATTCCTAACCTCCTTAAGTGTATAAATGTTGGAAGGATGCTTAGATGGAGAATTTTTCATTAATTAAAGGTCCGTTTGGGGGAACTTATAAGTGCGGGCGGTGTTTTCAAAACGCCTGAAAATGTCATCGTACCGTTTGGTTCGCGCGTTTCGTCAGCTTATCCGAAACTGTATTTGGGTTTTTCCACTAAAAGCGGGCCATGGTTCGACCCCCGCAGCCGGCCTGCAGGCCGCGTTTCAGGATAAGCTACTNACCTATTTAAAATTTCCAAGTCAACTGTTGATTAAATCTTTCTCTTAATCAGACCATAATCTATATCCTAGAATTTCAGTATAACCACAATTATTTTTTTCCAACTAAACTAGAATATTACTCCTTTCAATAATCATTCCTCTCAATCACTTCTTAGTGAGAATAAGTTAGTCATAAATTTTAATGATGTTAATGATTATGAAGAAGGAGAAGTCCTTATCATTTAACCCTCATTCCTAACCTCCTTAAGTGTATAAATGTTGGAAGGATGCTTAGATGGAGAATTTTTCATTAATTAAAGGTCCGTTTGGGGCAACTTATAAGTGCGGGCATTGTTTTCAAAACGCCTGAAAATGTCGCTGTCCGTTTGGTTCGTGCATTTCGTCAGCTTATCCGAAAATGTATTTGGGTTTTTCCACTAAAAGCAGGCCATGGTTCGACCCCCGCAGCCGGCCTGCAGGCCGCGTTTCAGGATTCCGCGTTTCAGGATAAGTAGCTTATCCTGAAACGCACAAGCTGCCCCAAATGGACCCTAAGTTAAAAAAAGGTGGCCATATCTCTCTAGAGAAAGTGAGGTGGAAAAATCATCAACAATGTAAAGAAAACAATGCTTGGATACAAAGTAAATTTCTATTTATAAGAGAATATTTGCATTAACTATTTAGTCACGATCAAGGATCCAATAGAGTTTGAGTTGGCATAATTCTTATCTTATTAATAGTCTCATGCACATCTTTTTTTCTAGTTTTTGAAGACTATTAATATGATAAATTTACGTAAGTTTAGATTATTTGAATTTTAAACAATTATATTATATGATTAGCATGATTTTTTTCAATCACATCAACATAATTAAGTGACATCAATTAAGTCTAATCATTTTGAGCAAATTATATTTATGATGTACATCATTATAGATAGAATTCAAAATTAAAACCAAATTAAACACATCATAATTTGAATGACTAATATGATTTGAATTAAACAACTAGTACGATTTAAGTTAGATCATATTATATGTTCAATCAATGATAAACTTTTATTTATTTATTAACATTAAGGTTTGAACCAATAAGAAAAGACATTTAATATGAACAAATTTATAAGAAATCCTTAGTGAAATATTGTTAGAAGAAACTCACTAGAAAGGACTAAGAAATTCTTGACAGAGATTTTCACAAGAGAGAAATAAGAGAATACATCAAGATCATTTCCCCCTTATAACATCTTCTAATCCTCATATTCATAAAGATAGTTATTTAGAGCCTTTATGCACTTTATTCAAAGATATTTTTGCATCTAAAAATGCATCGAAGTGCTTAGTTTTCCTATCTGTGGGTCTAGGAATTGTTAGCTTCTTACTGGAGTAGATGCAATCGCCAAATTTCTTTATTACCAGTGAAAGAAAAAGCTTCTTTGCCTCGTGGCAGTAGAAGAAGAGAGTTGTGAAGATCTTCAGTGGAAAAATGGATGATTAGACATAGATCATTAATGGCTGAATCATTATACATTTATTTTCCAATTATTTACCTCTCACACTTTTATTTATTAGTCCTTTTATTGAATGTTAATGTCTATGTTAGTATATAAAAACATGTTGAACTAGTTGTTATATGTTTTAATTAGTGTATAATTACTTTCAAAATAATTTTTCTTAAAAAGCATACTAGCCAACAAAATCTCTTTTGAATGTTTCATAACATTTATATGTTTTAATACTATTTAGCTACATTTCTTTAGAATTAGTTGGTGTTGGCTTACACATGCCCAAGAGAGGGTTGAATTGAGCTCTTTGAGTTTTTTAATAGTTTTTAATTTTATGTATTTCATAAGTTCAACTTGAATGATAATTATTTTGAAATGCATAATGAAAAATATATTAATTATTAAGTTGTAATAATAAGTGAAGAGTCCACTAAAAAATAAATAATAAAAAGTAAAATTTGTGTGAATCATTAGTCATACAAATATGCAATACATTTTATGTAGTTGAGTCATAATCTACATCCTTTTTTAGGGGTCTGCCATTCCTAAAATTTTCTCCATATCATACACTAAAATAAATCATTTCTTCATTGTTAGGAGAAGAAATCCTTACATTTTTGTTTACCTTGAGATAGCCTCCCTTTCATTAAGACAACCACTAAATTTTCTTCTTATTTACAGAAGAAAATTTTCATTAAATTCTCTACGAAAGCACTTAAGAAAAAATATAAGTTAAATATTAGTAAAAGAGTACAAGAGTGGTAAATTACTCTTACACGTCTATGAAATCATGTATGAAGAAACTAAGTTCAACACATCACCAAATTTTCAGAAAAATGCATCATTATCAAGCAAGCATGCTTCACTTCTTTAAGATCTCAAGTTTGCAAAAGACTTTTATTGTTATTAAAAATGACAAGTTAAATAATCCCATATCTATTCTAGTAATTGTCATTGAAAAGTCATGTGATTATCATCCATGAGTCAATACTAAATAGATAAAAACCTTCTCTGAAAGTTTTCAAATTATGAATTTTGTGGAGATTCATAAACTCTTCTGAAGGCCTTCTAAATGAATTATAACAATTCATAAAATCTTTGCAAAGATATTTAATAATTATTTTGATAGATTTGAAGTTTGTAGATATTTATGGAGCATTGCAACAATTTCTGAAGAATTTTTATAGTTTTGTATATACATGTAAACCTTTATCGATGCCTATTTTACCTATTTTATTTTTATTATTTTTCATAACATTAAAATTATATTTATCAAACTCTCTATTTAAAAAGCTATTTATAAGACGCAAAATAAAATTAAAAAAATAGTTTTTCTTTAGTAAAAATAACTTTTAATGGCTTTACTAGAGTGACACCAAACTTTTCTTTTGTTAAAGATAAAATAGTCCTCACTTGCTTTCCCATAATACCATTGAAATTTTATATTATGGATTTTACACATGAAAATGTAAAATATTTTCATATACTATGAATAAATCTTCATGTGATTTTTCATAATTGTGTACATTTTAGCTATAGTCACTTAACTTAAAAGATCATTATTCTCCAATTCCTTCGTATAATTTGTGACAATCAAATTTCGTAGGATGTCATAGATGCATAAAGTCAAAAATTGATAGTAATCTTACCAACACAAACATATTGCATGGATTGTGTTGTGTTAGTATATAGATCTCAATTTTTTAAACTCTTCTAAATTTTTTAAACTCTTCTAAATTTATTAGTAAAATTCATATGCTCTTTCTTACGAACCAATCAGCCTAAATATGCATTATATGAATACTTTTCATCTTGAATTTTTTTTATTATCAGAAAGAGTTAGAAGGCATTCCTTATCATGTGAGCAAAATTCTTATCATTATTTTGGAATATTCCTTCACGTATAAGTAGAATATTCTAGAGGTTTTCATTACTCCTAAGCCTTCTTTTATCTAAGTCCATACAGATCAAGAGTATTATTTTTATATCAAGAATTTAGTATTCATATAAATGCAAGCCTAATCTTTCAAAATTCAGTGCCATTATGACACTTTTTTTAAATTTTCATCTTTAAGAGAAGATGTTAAGCAACACTCTAAAAAATAGGTAATCCTTTCCTATGGAATGTATGATCCATTTATTTGTTTCATCTCGTAAATTTTTTCTTCTTTTATGAATGTTGATTGTTATTTTAAGAGGTCCCACAATTTGGAAATAATTTTAAGCTTATNTTTTTTTTTTAATTTTCATCCTTAAGAGAAGATGTTAAGCAACCACTCAAAAAAATAGGTAATCCTTTCCTTATGAAATGTATGATCAATTTATTTCTTTCATTTCATAATTTTTTTCTTCTTTTATGAATGTTGATTGTTATTTTAAGAGGTCCCACAATTTGGAAATAATTTTAAGCTTATCCTCTACTATTTAAGGCAAATGCCTAGATGAACAACTTTGTGAACCCAACAATATGATTGAACATTCTTAATCATGAGTATTAAAATAAATCCATTCTATTATAATTTATTGATTGGAGAAATATAGGCTTTATCATGCACATTATTGCCTTTGAAGTCTATAGTGAAATTCATTCTATTCCTTTTGAGGAAAGTATGATCCCCTCTTCATGTGTTTTGTTACAAAAATAAAGTCATTCTTATATAGGCATACAAAATCCGATATTACCTATATGAGAATGACATGGTTCAACCCTTCATAATCCCCCTCCTCTTATGAGTCTCTTTAAAAGCCAACATGCATACTATTAAGTAAATTTACATTTTCATTTAATTATTAGAAGCATTTAAGGAAACTAAGCATAAATCCATGTCAAGGGTACAAAATCAGAATAACATACCCATAAATGAAATAAATAAATAGACACAATACAATGGTTTATTAATGTTAATTATAAACCAAGTTATTTGTTTGAACCGACTTAATAGGCTCCTTTAAGGCAATATAACATCTAATGAGGATATTGCATATATATGATACAAAAATTTATAGTTATAATTAGCTTAAGATAAGCTTTGACCTCCTCTTTAACTAATAAATGTCTCTAAGTCAAAATCTTACTTTTAGAGACACATATCATAGAGTCCCAATCCTAGCTTGGTCATTTTAGCTCTATAATTAGCTTAGATAAGAACTTAATCTTCCTAAAATACTTATCACTTTAGTTTAATAGATAGTTCTAGCAATTCTTGGTGGACTAAAAGGATATTCACAAACTTGGCATAAGGTTGAACCTTAAGAATAATTGGCCTAATGCTTAGTCATGTGGACTTGAATCTAGCCTTGTGCCTTACTTTGTTAATCATGTCAATTATTACGATGTAGGAACCAAACATATTCCTTCTAAAATATTCACTTTTAAGAAAGTTCCATCAAATCCCTTGTAGGTGCCATCTACTTTAAGTCATAGGGCTTAAGAAACTCAATTTCTAATTAGATTGTGTTATGCCTCAATAGTCAATAATGCAACTAAAATATACTTTTAAATTTATCAATACAATAGTGAATACCCTATAAATTGACACACACCATATGTGCTCTTTATGTCAATTTTCATCAAAGAAAACATGAGTTAACATTACGAGTGAGATCAAATGACATGTTATTCCTTGGATACTAAATACTTATAATAAATGTACAAAAAAATATCTAGGAATATGCATTATTATAATCAAGTAACATTCTTTTAGATCTTTATTAAAATATTTGGATGACTCATCATAAGGTACAATAATGACCCTATCATATCCTGATATAATTTTATATTAACTTTTTTCCATTATATCAGCATAATATCTATTAGTAAACAAATTTTTTAATTAAAAAAAAACATTCATTGAGGTCCATTATTTCTCACTTTAAATAAAAAAATCAAACATTTAATAGCCAAATATTTGAAAATCAGAATACGAAACTTATTGAAGAGCTGCCCTTGTGTAAGATTTTTTTTCTTCTTAATTTTCTCTTGCTAGATTCTATCTTTAAAAATTGCATAATATTAGAATTTTTTAGTGAAAAATAACTACATTAATAGTAATAACCTAATAATAATATTCAAACTTTGCATTAATTAAATTCTTAGCAATTTATTTGAATATAAATTTGAATTATTATGTGGTCGTGTTATACTATCATAATAGTATTTTCACTATTAGGCCAAATATAGATGACAAAGGTTGGTTGAAATTAAAATATGCATTGATTAAATTAAATGAGAAAAGAAATAATACATTATAATGTATATCAAATAATATACCTGGTGCAATTTTAAATTAATCAATTAATTTAATTTAATCCTGTCAATTTATTTTAATATTTAGCATATCATGTAGTAAAATATAAATCATTTTGTATGATCTTAAGATTAAATTATATAAATTATTTTATTATGTAAATAATCAAGTGATTTGAACTAATGTAAATTGAGATCAAATTTAATCATGTAATGCACTATAAGATTAGTTATGATTTTATCAGATAAAATTGTTATTTACTAAATTTAATTTTAAGTGGGTGCATATATTCTTAACATCCCCAACATCTAGAATATAATAATGGTTACTAAAAATAAATAAAATATTTTATAATTGAAGCATGATTTTGTAATTGTAGATGGTTTTTGCTTGAGTAAATCAAGTCAATAGCTTTATTTGAGTTTCAAAACCATAAACAAAATTATATTTGGTGTCATTGGTGCATCATTAGAAGGAAATTGAATAAATATAACACCCACTACTCTAAGAAAAACTCATAATGAGACGTCTTATAAGATTCCACCTACTCCCAGNGCACATTATTGCCTTTGGAGTCTATAGTGAAATTCACTCTATTCCTTTTGAGGAAAGTATGATCCCCTCTTCATGTGTTTTGTTACAAAAATAAAGTCATTCTTATATAGGCATACAAAATCCGATATTACCTTTATGAGAATGACATGATTCAACCCTTCATAATCCCCCTCCTTTTATGAGTCTCTTTAAAAGCCAACATGCATACTATTAAGTAAATTTACATTTTCATTTAATTATTAGAAGCATTTAAGGAAACTAAGCATAAATCCATGTCAAGGGTACAAAATCAGAATAACATACCCATAAATGAAATAAATAAATAGACACAATACAATGGTTTATTAATGTTAATTATAAACCAAGTTATTAGTTTGGACCGACTTAATAGGCTCCTTTATTGGTTTGCTAGTTAGAGGGCATAGTCTCACTAATTATCTAAAATTTATAGGGCTTTAATCAAGTGCAAAAAAACAAGGCAATATAACATCTAATGAGGATATTGCATATATATGATACAAAAATTTGTACTTATAATTAGCTTAAGATAAGCTTTGACCTCCTCTTTAACTAATAAATGTCTCAAAGTCAAAATCTTACTTTCAGAGACACATATCATAGAGTCCCAATCCTAGCTTGGTCATTTTAGCTCTATAATTAGCTTATATAAGAACTTATTCTTCCTAAAATACTTATCACTTTAGTTTAATAGATAGTTCTAGCAATTCTTGGTGGACTAAAAGGATATTCACAAACTTGGCATAAGGTTGAACCTTAAGAATAATTGTTCTAATGCTTAGTCATGTGGACTTGAATCTAGCCTTGTGCCTTACTTTGGTAATCATGTCAATTATTACGATGTAGGAACCAAACATATTCTTTCTAAAATATTCACTTTTAAGAAAGTTCCATCAGATCCCTAATAGGTTGCATCTACTTTAAGTCATAGGGCTTAAGAAACTCAATTTCTAATTAGATTGTGTTATGCCTCAATAGTCAATAATGCAACTAAAATATACTTTTAAATTGATCAATGAAATATTGAATACCCTATAAATTGACACACACCATATGTGTTCTTTATGTCAATTTTCATCTAAGAAAACATGAGTTAACATTACGAGTGAGATAAAATGACATGTTATTCCTTGGATACTAAATACTTATAATAAATGTACAACAAAATATCTAGGAATATGCATTATTATAATCAAGTAACTTTCTTTTAGATCTTTATTGAAATATTTGGATGACTCATCATAAGGTACAATAATGACCCTATCATATCTTGATATAATTTTATATTAACTTTTTTTCCATTTATATCAGCATAATATCTATTAACAAATAAATTTTTTAATTAAAAAAACATTCATTGAGGTCCATTATTTCTCACCTTAAATAAAAAAAAAAATCAAACATTTAATAGCTAAATATTTGAAAATCAGAATACGAAACTTATTGAAGAGCTGCCATTGTGTAAGTTTTTTTTTTCTTAATTTTCTCTTGCTAGATTCTATCTTTAAGATTTGCATAATATTAGAATTTTTTAGTGACAAATAACTACATTAATAGTAATACCCTAATAATAATATTCAAACTTTGCATTAATTAAATTCTTAGCAATTTATTTGAATATAAATTTGAATTATTATGTGGTCGTGTTGTACTATCATAATAGTATTTTCACTATTAGGTCAAATATAGATGACAAAGGTTGGTTGAAATTAAAGTATGTATTGATTAAATTAAATAAGAAAAGAAATACTACATTATAATGTATATCAAATAATATACCTAGTGCAATTTTGAATTAATCAATTAATTTAATTTAATCTTGTCAATTTATTTTAATATTTAGCATATCATGTAGTAAAATATAAATCATTTTGCATAATCTTAATATTAAATTTTATAAATTATTTAATTATGTAAATAATCAAGTGATTTGAACAAATGTAAATTGAGATCAAACTTAATCATGTAATGCACTATAAGATTAGTTATGATTTTATTAGATAAAATTGTTATTTACTAAATTTAATTTTAAGTGGGTGCATATATTCTTAACATCCCCAACATCTAGAATATAACAATTGTTACTAAAAATAAATAAAATATTTTATAATTGAAGCATGATTTTGTAATTATAGATGGTTTTTGCTTGAGTAAATCAAGTCACTAGCTTTATTTGAGTTTCAAAACCATAAAAAGAATTATATTTGGTGTCATTGGTGCATTATCAGAATGAAATTGAATAAATATAACACCCACTACTCTAAGAAAAACTCATAATGAGACGTTTTATAAGATTCCACCTACTCCCAATACTGCTCTCATGCCTCCACACTCCTTGAGCGATTATCAACCAACCAAACTTGAATGAAAATCATCCATTAATAGTCATATTTAAAACATGGTGGATTAATTTAATGAAGTCCAAAGGCATGGTTGTTTATGATCTCATCTATTATTAGGACTAATCAAGTGATCGCTACTAGGTCAAGCTACACCCTCATTTCTTTGTCAAGTGATGTCAATTGCAATCTCAAGGTCAATAATATAATGCTTTCATCTATACGCACCATTGAGTATGTCATGACTTCCGACTTTTGGAATACATTAAAGTGATTGGCTCCAATCATTATTCCTAGTATTTGGGCCATGGAGTCCATGAAATAGGCAAACTTCTCATTTTGTATTTATATCTATCTTTGTATTTCTATGAACCTCCTTGGTTTTACCTTTAAAACTACATACATGTCATTAATTTTTACAATTTTACTTATATTGCACTTGGTCACTTGTCATACCATCATCTAGTTTTTACCATTATTTATCTACCATTATCTTTCATTAATTTGCTTTGTCCCTAAGAGCGTCTATCATAATTACATACTCTTTTGTGGCTTCTCTTTAGGCTAAGAAAATGGTTCTCATGTCATTCTCGTATAATAGTGCCAACCAAGAGTAAAGCTGTTGGTGGGTTAAGAGCTAATGTAATCACACCATCTTTATTAGTGATGAAATCTATATTAAGATGCGTACTTCTAATCTTGCTAGTGTAAGTAAGAGATGGTGGGTCTTATTGAATGTATCAAATTTTATAGTTGTTGCTATAGTTCCTTATGTTAAATCAATGTCTTCAATCAACACACTCTAATCCTCATAGATTCTTCCTTGTCTTTCTTTCTCTATAAGTTGTGATGTATTCTTCTTTAATTCTAAGAAAAAAAAAAATTAAACTTCAAACTTTAAGTCAATGAGTTTGAAATCAATTTTACAAAAAAATTAGTGCAATATGATTTTAAGCACCTATATTTATAGTGTAGAAAATAAAGAGGAAAATATGTTGCCTCTTGTTCCTATACTCTATAAAATGTTAACGAAAGCAAACACTCATCAAAAAGCTGCCCCCCAGACCCATAAGAGCTTTTGTCATCTAAATGTGACTCAATCCTAAAGCAACATTAACATTCTATGGTTGATTGACAAATCCCTTTAGCTTTTCATTGATTTTTCAAAATAATGCTCTAATAACTCTTTTTATATAGCTCAAGAGGATTATTTATTGGGTTCTCCTCACTTCTACCCAAATTAAAATTATAATTGCCAAGGTTGCCCTCGGAGCCTCCTCTGGAATTCAAAAAAGTAACTTCAAAGATCCAAAGTTCCTAAATTATTTCATAGAAACCTTTAATACCTCTTGCCTAAACCCATCTCATTAATCAACACTCATCAACACTTTTTTGCCCTTCCTTAGAATTGATAGCTATTCATGAGTAATTTCTCCATTAGCATCACTCTCAATGCCACCCATCACCTAGATAAGAATAATTCATTCCCACCAATTCTAACATGATTGGTTGCTTTAGTTGCTTAGAGTTAACAACTATGGTAATAATATTCACCAACATAATGCACCAACTTAAGGATAACACCTCGCCTCAATGGCTTGATCAATGGGACAAAATTTGAAACCTCACTGAGACCAAATTAATGTATACTTTTAACATTTCAAACATAATAATCCTCCCAACATAACTTACCTTGACACTTTATGCCACTGACTAGGGCTTCACTATGAATAGCCTCCTCTTATAGAAGAAGCACCAAACAATCAATATTATATATTACTTTCACTATAAATCTCACATTGTCTGAGCAATATGTGTTTAATTACTATCAGAGGGCATCATGTGCCCTTTGTGCTTGATTTCGTATTGATAATAGATTAAAAAAAAATTCTAATATATTATTCCAATGATTATCATCTAATGGCTAGCTCATAGAGCTAAATGAACTATTTTATGATATATCAACATNTTGAGCAATATGTGTTTAATTACTATCAGAGGGCATCATGTGCCCTTTGTGCTTGATATCATATTGATAATAGATTAAAAAAAATTCTAATGTATTATTCCAATGATTATCATCTAATGGCTAGCTCATAGAGCTAAATGAACTATTTTATGATATATCAACATGTTTAGCCTAAAGTATTAAAAAATATGATGAAACTATTAGAGTTAAACTTATGTAAAGCCTATTCACCCTCTCCCTCTTATCCACTTCTCACTCCTCTCTCCCATAGAAATAAAGTTGGAACTTCGTACAAATTATTCCTTTTATCTTTACATTGTGAGATCATCTCCCTCATTGTATTAAACATCTATAAATCAAACAACTTGAAAGCCTTTATTTTTATGTTTTTGGATTCTTTCATCCAATCTCTTCATCTACCACCTCTACTTAATCATTACTCAACTCTCTAATATAAGAATTCCCTCGAACCAAAAAAAAACTCAATCTCTCCATTATTGAATGTTAGTTTTTCTTTGCCTCGTTGTGGACAATGTTTCAACATAATGAAGGGCAAATCATTTATGCAATAACCTTATCCTAAATATTTTCTATCGTTGTATGATAAGTCTTTTTCGGCCTAGCGAAAAGATACATAGGTATCCCTTTCAAACCACATATGTATAATCTTTTGCATAGTTGACATGACCCTTCACTCAGATGAAGAATCCCACATATGTGTAAAAGTCAAAATTTTGCACCTTCTAAATTAAGACCCTAAACTTTCTACGATTATAAATACAAATAAAATTAACTCTATACCAATGCCACTACATTCATAGGTAAATCTTAGTCTATCTTGGCACTCCAAAGGATATCAAAATCCTCATTACAGACTCCATAACTCAAAGTTATTTCTTATACGTGAGCTATAAAAAGCATTATATTATTGCGCATATCCACTGCCTTTCCTGGCAAATATCACGCCTTCGTATAGCTCAATGGAGATATGTAAATATTAGCTAATTCTCCAATCGATGGAATCAAAATTAGGGGTGTCAAATAGAGTTCGCAAGTCAAATTTGGGCTAACCCGAAACTAAACCAACTCAAAATTATTTGAGCACAACGTAACCTGAAAGCTAAATGAGTTAGAAAAGCCAACCTAAGTCGATTAACCCATTGAATTGAACCCAACTAATATATCTATTTAGCATAAGACATAACAACTACCTAGGCCAAGTTGGGACCAGTTTCAAATCAATTTCAGACTTGGTGGATCAATCTTGAGTTGATTTTAATGTTAGCAAGCCAATTTCAAATCAACTTAAAATTGGCAAGTCAGCCTGATCCGTGCTAAAAATAAATTTAATGTGCTAGGATCTTAACACGAACCCAACCCAAAAAAATTTCAAGCCAACTTACAACAGGAATTTTTCGAGTCAAATTTGGAAAGTGTTGGCTTGTTGGGTAGGTCAATTTTTAACATTCCTAATCAAAATAAATCAGTAATCAATTCTCATCTTGTAAAGAAAAAAAAAATAGAAACATTTAGTACCATCTGGGATGTCCAATCAATCTATTATGGCAATTAAATACTCAATATAAAACTAAGAACAATTTTATTTACCATTGAAATACAACGGCTCCCAATATGCTCAACTTACTTGCTAATTCTCAGTATGAATTCAACATCAAGTAAAACCATTAAAACAAGCATCAAATTCAGCTAAAACTTTTAAAGCAAACAACTATACGCCATAAAACATCTACTAAAAAACAAATGCATTAATAAATAGTCCCCTTGATACTGAAGGTACTCTACCTCTAGGCATGCATGAATGCATAATCCTCAACAGGTNCTTCAACATCAAGTAAAACCATTAAAACAAGCATCAAAATCAGCTAACACCATCACAAAATAATTAACTTTTAAAGCAAACAACTATACGCCATAAAACATCTACTAAAAAACAAATGCAGTAATAAATAGTCCCCTTGATACTGAAGGTACTCTACCTCTAGGCATGCATGAATGCATAATCCTCAACAGGTATGTTAGAGAATAAAAAAATTAGCAAAAACCCAAGTAATAAATAAATAAATAAAATAAAATAAAATAATAAAAAAAATAAAATCAATTCCAAGCTTCGAGATTCTCAAAGAGATGCTTAACAATGCAATACTAGAAGCAAAGATTGCAGTTCCAAACAAACAGTAATAAATCCTAACACAAACAAGCACAAAGTGAGCAGCACCATAGCTGCTATGAGTACCACTCAGACACACAGACAGCCCTAACAGTTGGACCTCTTATTCTCTCACACAGATTACTACTAATGGAAGCAAAAGAGCCAAAGTCTACTACTGCTATATAGTAAGTCATTATACAGAGCAGTGAGGATTTTCTTCAATATCAGTGATAAGAAAGAAATATACCTCAATGCAGATAAAAGCCAAGAATGAATTGCCTATCAGAATAACCAGACAGCAGCAGGGACTATCCCCCAACAAGAACAAGCCGCATAAAGCAGCATCACTGCTATTGCAGCTAGCTCTTCCATCTGGCTGTAGCAAGTTTGGTGCCTCAGACCTTCAGGAGGTCGCAGCAGCCATCAGCTGCTGTTCCCCACTTGGAAGGGATGACTGAGCTGCGGTCTCCGACAATCATGTTTGCTAGAGGGAGGTAAAGGGATGGACGGAGATGCTCAATCACATGGAAGTGATCATTTTTTCCCTGTGAATACATGCTGGTCACCTCTGATCGGGATATACATGAGCCGCAGCTAGCTGAGTTAAGGTTTCCGCTATCAGACTGAAGAATTTCAGAGCTCGGAGATGTGATTGCAGGCCGAGTTAAATGCTTGCCATTGTTGTGGTTATCACTTTTAACATTTTGAACATCCGCATCCTTTTTGGTGTTCAGGAAACGGCCACCACATCCTCTTGGACGCCGCATTGCATGTAGATGGCGTGACTCGTGGAGATACGGCTACAAGAAGAGGAAAAATTGAAAGATTAAAAGATGGAATATGATGAAGGGTTCAACATGGTTGTTAGTTGGTCATAAATATGTTAGAGATGAAGATAAATTATTTGGTTTATAAGTGGTAATGGAGTTGCAGCTGTGAAATCTTGAAATCGTACTACTACTGTGGTCATGATCGGTACATAACATATCAATAATTATTGAAATAATGAATCATAAAGGGAATGTGCATTATTTATATAATTTGAAAATGGAATGTTCATTATTTAAGTTATTTGAAAAAACTGTTTCCAAATTCGCACCTTCCTGATTTTGACCAGTTTGTTCTTCATCTCTGCTTTAGCACGAGCTTTCCTCCGCCTAATGATTCCATGGAATTGTTTAGCATTAACGTATATGGGTGTTTCAGCTGTCATATTCAGTGGCAGAAGCATCCGTCCATGCTACATTGAAAGAAAAAATCATCAGTGACTACTTGATTATCATACTTGTACAGAGTATACAGAACATACAGATATGAGAATACAAAAAGCGTAGAAAAAATATAAAACTTGTGCAGCACATGTTGTGGACGTTATATTCAAATATATGCAGGTGCTAGAATGTTTTTACCAAAGTTTATACAAATTTATCTATTTAACAACATAAAAGTTGATTATGAAGCAGGACATCATATTTTACAACACAGAACATACAGCTTTCTGTTTTGAAAAAATTGAACAATGATGAGCAGGAATATTGTAGAGATCATATTTAGACAACAAATACATGTACTGGATATTCTTAATAAAATCAAAGCACGATGTTTAATACTTATATTTGTATAGACAATCCATTTATCATTTTAGTGCGCTCATAAAAAAATAATAATAATACATAGCACACAATTCTTACGTATATACATACATGTGACCGGATTTAGGTCATCATACGAGCCACCCAATCGATACAACAAAGCAGATTGGCCAGAATAATCATCTGGACGGCTCATCCAAGGTGATCGGACAATGCTACTCGATCAAGATAGCTCGGCCAACGCTATTCGACAAAGACAATTTGACCAACTCACCCAAAAAACCAACCAAGCCAGGTAAATGCAACGAACTCAATGAAAAGTTCTCCGAGACATCAAGAATGATCTCACCAACTAGCTTCAAAACCAAATAGGCCGACATAAGCATTACCGAAGACAAAATGCAGAAGAAGCATTTTGATGCAAGAGCGGCCCAGGAGAAGGTTTTGTGATCATTGCTACAGTACTACGACTCCCGCAAGGCTTGTGCTCGCCTGAACCGAACCGGTCCGGGTCTTTCTGTTTTGGAAGCGTCCACCAGTTTCTGGGCCCACTCCTAGTTATCATATTATTATAAATTCACTTTCATGGGAGTATAGGATTACTTTTTTGTGTGCTTGGAATAGGGACAGCCGTCAACGTCTCCTTTTACTTTTGAGGGATGTATTCTAGGGTTTCAAGTGGTGCTTCGATTGTATTTTGATTTCTAGGTGGTGATTATCTTCCCTACCCCTTCCAGCCTTCCTCTCGCTTAGCTACCACGCTTTCATCCTCGATAAAGCCACCCCAACAACACTTGCTTTCTTCCTGCAGTTCCTCGCTGTCCAGCCATCCTTCTCGCTGCCGCAGCCCGTGGACCGTCCCTCTTTGGCTGTCCCGCAATCCCATGCCTTCACCGCCATTGCCTTCGTCATTCCCGCTCGTTGTCACCGCATGAAAACAACTGTCTGAGCTGTCTCTGCTGTTCCGGCCACCCGTTCAGTTTTTTCTCTCATTCTAGCTTGCTAACATTGCCGCAACGCCTCCCTAAGGCTATTTTCTGCTGTCCAGCCGCCCCAAACAGCCAACTGCTGCAGTTGGGCTGCCGGCCCTTGCTGTTTCACTGCTCCAGCCACCCATAATCGATGTCGTTCTACATCCACAACCCGAAAACCCCTTCCCTACCTTGTTGGTACCTTGCTAGGCTCTCTAATCGTCGCCACCATCACCCGAGATCTGCCTAAACATGAGTTTGCGTGTAGTGTGTGTTGTATTTTCCCTTTCAAGAGTGTTTGATTGTAACCGCATACTTGCTTTCAGTAATAATATTTGTTTTTTCCTAATTTGATTTGAGCTAGCTCCGGTATCACATTTATAATGGGTATAATTACCAAGGAGAGGCATTATAAGGAAGAGATTATAATAACGAGCACGTCAGAAAAAGATAGATCAGTATGGGCATAAGGCTAGCTCATATGGCTTATCTTGATAGGGCAAAAAGAAAAGACAGAAGATAAATTATGTATCTCTTGATATTTGCATAGTTTTATTGCATATAACAAGTCTCAGGGGAAACTTTCTAAAAATAAGGCTAACAACCAGAGTAGGGAAAGCATTTCTTAAAGATAAAAAGCACACATTTTATCTCATCACTTTGTTCTTTGTACTCGTGATCCTTTCTAACTCTTTCCTTGGTGGTGTGAATCCACAAACAAATCATGATCTAGCATCCTAAAATATGTGACGAGTATGAATCATGTCACTAATAATAAGAGTTACACAAGTAATTGAACCAAATTAAATTCTAATAACATAGAGTGCACCAAAGAGTTTGTAATGCAACAGATGCACCAACTTAAAAGAGAAATGATTTTGGTGATAAGATAAAATTTAGAACATATCCCAAGAGTTAGCACCAAAGATGCAAGTGCCCTCTACTCCAAAATCAGCGGTGCAACAGAAGAGAGAACCTGTTGTTGGGGCAAAGAAGAACTTCATCGTCTACTTTGGTAGAAAAAGAAGAAACATGTTACCCTGATAATGCTAATTCAACTCCTGAATATGGGAGAGATAGAAGGCTAGAAGAATCCCAGAAGAGCTGTCAACTAGAGAATGTTTTTTTTTCCAAAGAGATCGCCAAAGTAGAGGCATAGGAGAGATTCAAAATTCCCTCTCTGAAATCTAAGAAGGGTAGATCTGACCCCACTCAACATATAGCCTCTTTTGAGTCGATGATTTCTCTGCCAAAAAAAAATGATGATTTGAAATGCCGCTTATTTTTCACGACCTTTAAAAAGTCGGCGCTCAGATAGTTTAACNACTTTGTTGATTAAAGCTAAGAGATGTATTAGTGTAGATTCTCTTGCTGTTGAAGATGGTCGGGCTGCCCACCATGTAAGCTCCAAGCTCCTCGTTGTAGCAGAGTTCAAGTTTTCTAGGTCATTTGGTTATAATGTCAAATCAGGTGACCTTATGGTTAAAGTTCTTTAAGTTTTATTATGGGCATATTAAAGTTGATTA
>JXCR01042843.1:15213-38373 GCA_002079205.1 Phalaenopsis hybrid cultivar
TGGAGTGGGATACATTAGCAGAAGCCCATCTCAGAAATTTTAGTAAATTGGTTCGAATAAGGACCGAGCCACCCTGAGTGAGAAGAAGCCTGAGAAAAATAACACGCCTATTACAGTTTTTGCCATTAAATGCTTCATATATCATGGATTTGGGCACATCACATCCAGTTGTCTGACAAGCTGAGTTGTTTCTTTTACCAAGCATGGCGCAGTGGAGGATGTTAGCGACAAGGAGGCAGTAGGGTGAAGTGTTCCATTTTCCACCGGATGAGAGTAAGATGCTCTTGGTTCGATACATCATGCAGACTTAACATATGAGGGGATCCGCACTGTGAACGGGAAGGTATGTAGTCTCATGATTGATGGAGGGAGCAGTAAGAACGTGACGTCTTCCCAGATTGTGGAGAAATTAGGTCTCATGACTCAGATGCATGCCCAACCGTATTCTCTGATATGACTGAAGAAGGAAAACATGTTCAGAATTGACCGGAGATGCTTGTTTAAGTTTTTTATTGTAAGCCAACTGCAGGATCAAGTGTGGTGTGACGTAGTGCCTATGGATACTTGTTATCTTTTATTTGGGAAACCATGACAATTTGACCACATGACTAAACACGATGGATTCAGAAACATCTATTCCTTAACCAAGGAGGGGAAGAACATCTTCTTTCTCCCTTCTGCGGAGCACCGAGATTTTAGGTGAGCAACAATAGTGGGATCAATTTTGATGAAGATAGAGGAGGACCAGATCGAGATAAAAATTCCAGACATGGGATAGGCACAAAAGAGAGTGTTTCAGGATAGCACAATCGATACCTTGCGGCCATGACCACAACCATTCGAGGAGGCTCAAAGTATCCCCACTTTAGATCAGGGTGAGCCGACCTTGGATTTGGGAGACAGTACAACCAATAGTAGTATCCAGGTGCTGCTATGACCGCATGCAAAGAATCAGAACCTTTGGCGAATGAAAGTAGAGGCTCCCTAAATTGCACGAGACTGGCGTGGGGCTTACCTTGGGGCTGAACTGACTGCTAAATCGTTTCAGTAAGGTTCTCGAAGGGGGCGCCGATCCTTGTCTTGGGGTTTTGTGGCCCAAGTGAGGTGGGATTCCCCTTAATTATTAACTACATTTATATGTTATTTTCTCTGTTTTGTTGGTTCTTTTTTTCTTTTCTTTTTTTTTGGTGTTTGAGAATTCTGTCCAGCTAGCCGTCGACAGCTATTTCCAGTCTAGGGCTGTATCCAAAAGAGAGTGTTCCGACTGCAAATAGTCCGAGCTCGTGATCTTCTCCAAGGGGTCAAGGGATGCTCTCCGGTGGGGATAATTATTTTATCTGGAATCTTCACTATCATTACTGTTGTACCGTCAGGCTCTCTTTCCTTATTGATGTTGCCGCTCACCACCCCCTTTCCGGTTTTTGTTCTCACCAAACGTAACCCCAGCCCATGCTGTTGCCGCCCTTCACCCCCTGCCCTCCTCCTTGCCATAAACTCTCGCTATAAGCCGCCTCCCTCTTGTAAGCTTGTACTTGCCATCCTCCTGCCAGCCGCAGCCCCCTGACATCTTCTTGCAGCTTTTTCCTTCAACCCTTCCTGTTGCAGCCTCCACACAACAGCCACCACCTGTCAGCCCTACGCCACCCCTTGAGTTGCTACCAATCCCCCCACTTCTACTCTCCTACCTTAACAGCAACCACCCCCCATCCGAACCCGACTTGTTGTCCAGCCGCCCTTCAACACCTTCGCCCATGCCCCTTGGGTATCCTTTTATGTTTCTTGTCTTTCATTTCCTGCTTCGAATAGTCGTCATAACCTATTTGAATGTCAGCAATATTGTTTTCATGTCTATTGTAATTTGGGTTTTATCGATCGTATATAAAAATATTCAATAGCATTGAAACTTTAAGCTATAGCAATGTTTCTGTAGCATATAAAATATCCAATACCACTGAAACATCNTCTATTTGAATGTCAGCAATATTGTTTTCATGTCTATTGTAATTTGGGTTTTATCGATCTTATATAAAAATATCCAATAGCATTGAAACTTTAAGCTATAGCAATGTTTCTGTAGCATATAAAATATCCAATACCACTGAAACATCNGTGTATTAAAAAAAGAAAATTGTTGCATTCTCTAATGAAATCTTTCAACTTGCACAGCATGCAACCAGTAATTGAAAGCATTTATTTTTTTTGGTAGTAGATGTTAAGTGGCAGTTTCTTTCTTTCTTTCTATATGTCCACCAAATATCTTCAGGAGTTAAAACAACGTCTTCATTGCGATATAGAGGTAATCTTCTATTGATAAATTGAAGTCCATATTTTTTAAATAAAAAAGAGTTGCACCAACATGATAATCTACATGGATAGTATGCAATGTTAATAGAAAAGTTGAACTTATGTTGCTTGAGATGTTAGGCAACATCTTGTTGTGACGCGGGGCGTACCCTGGGGCTGAACCAGACTTGGGGGGGATTTCCTTTTAGTTATCTACTATTATTTATATATTGCTTTATCTTATTTAGATGGTTTTTTTGGTGTTTGAGAATTCTGTCTTTCTAGCCATCGGCAGATGTTTTCCCGTCTAGGATTGTATCCGAAGGCGAGAAGATACTTCAGTTGTTACTCGTCTGATGTGGTGATCTTCTCTAAAGAGTCGAGGGGTTCTCCAACTGTAGCTCGCTCCCACAAGGATAGTCATCCTATCCGCAAGCTTCCTGTCATTCCTACTGTATCATCAAACCCTCCCTACTTATTGTTGTTGCCGCTCACCACCCGCTTTCCAATATTCCCCACCACCAGTCCTAACCCCCAACCACTGTTGTTGCCGCCCTTCACCTCCTACCGTCCTCCCTTCCCTAAACTTCTGCTATCATCCCCCTCTCTGTTGTAACCCTCTACTTGCCTTCCTCCACCCCTGCTTCTCAGCCTCCGCCCCCCAACATCTTNCCCCGTCTAGGATTGTATCCGAAGGCGAGAAGGTACTTCAGTTGTTACTCGTCTGATGTGGTGATCTTCTCTAAAGAGTCGAGGGGTTCTCCAACTGTAGCTCGCNTCCCGTCTAGGATTGTATCCGAAGGCGAGAAGGTACTTCAGTTGTTACTCGTCTGATGTGGTGTTCTTCTCTAAAGAGTCGAGGGGTTCTCCAACTGTAGCTCGCTCCCACAAGGATAGTCATCCTATCCGCAAGCTTCCTGTCATTCCTACTGTATCATCAAACCCTCCCTACTTATTGTTGTTGCCGCTCACCACCCGCTTTCCAATATTCCCCGCCACCAGTCCTAACCCCCAACCACTGTTGTTGCCGCCCTTCACCTCCTACCCTCCTCCCTTCCCTAAACTTCTGCTATCAGCCCCCTCTCTGTTGTAACCCTCTACTTGCCTTCCTCCACCCCTGCTTCTCAGCCTCCGCCCCCCAACATCTTCCCGTTAGCTTTTTCTTGCAACCCTCCCAACTGCAGCCTACACGCAACAGTCATGAGCTGTAAGACCCCCACCCAACCCCAGAAAAAAACAAAAAAAAAAATCATTCCTATCGTCAACCCACTCTTCCAATCGCTAAATCCTAATCATGCCACCAAGGCAGTGACAAGATTACTAATTAAGGGAAGATGAGGAAGGCGAGCCAGAGGAACAGTTTGACTCCAATAGAGAAAATAACATACTTATTACCGATGGGATATTTTTATGAGACTCCACCTATTACAGAGAGATTTATTATCAGAGTTCACAGCACAGTTTGACCAGTTGCATATGAAGTGTGAGTTAGTCGAGCCAGAGGAACATTTTATAGCCCAATATCTGGGTGGTCTGAAACCCGCTATCGACAACGTCGTGCAGCTGCAACTTTATTGGAAATTGAGAGATGTCTCAACTTTAGCCCTGAAGGTGGAGAGACAGAAATAGAGCAGACAACCATCACTAGTTAGACAACCATCTGGAGTGGGATACATTAGCAGAAGCGCATCTCAGAAATTTTAGTAAATTGGTTCGAATAATGACCGAGCCACCCTGAGTGAGAAGAAGCCTGAGAAAAATAACACGCCTACTACAGTTTTTGCCATTAAATGCTTCATATATCATGGATTTGGGCACATCACATCCAGTTGTCTGACAAGCTGAGTTGTTTCTTTTACCAAGCATGGCGCAGTGGAGGATGTTAGCGACAAGGAGGCAGCTGAGGAATAGGGTGAAGTGTTCCATTTTCCACCGGATGAGCGTAAGATGCTTATGGTTCGATACATCATGCAGACTTAACATATGAGGGGATCCGCAATGTGAACGAGAAGGTATGTAGTCTCATGATTGATGGAGGGAGCAGTAAGAACGTGACGTCTTCCCAGATTGTGGAGAAATTATGTCTCATGACTCATATGCATGCCCAACCGTATTCTCTGATATGACTGAAGAAGGAAAACATGTTCAAAACTGACCGGAGATGCTTGTTTAAGTTTTTGATTGTAAGCCAGCTGCAGGATCAAGTGTGGTGTGATGTAGTGCCTATGGATACTTATTATCTTTTATTTGGGAAACCATGACAATTTGACCACATGACTAAACATGATGGATTCAGAAACATCTATTCCTTAACCAAGGAGGGGAAGAACATCTTCTTTCTCCCTTCTTCGGAGCACCGAGATTTTAGGTGAGCAACAATGGTGGGATCAATTTTGGTGAAGATAGAGGAGGACCAGACCGAGATAAAAATTCCAGACATGGGATAGACACAAAAGAGAGTGTTTCAGGATAGCACAATCGATACCTTGCGGCCATGACCACAACCATTCGAGGAGGCTCAAAGTATCCCCACTTTAGATCAGGGTGAGCCGACCTTGGATTTGGGAGACAGTACAACCAATAGTAGTATCCAGGTGCTGCTATGACCGCATGCAAAGAATCAGAACCTTTGGCGAATGAAAGTAGAGGCTCCCTAAATTTCACGAGACTGGCGTGGGGCTTACCCTGGGGTTGAACTGGCTGCTAAATCGTTTCAGTAAGGTTCTCAAAGGGGCGCCGGTCCTTGTCTTGGGGTTTTGTGGCCCAATTGAGGTGGGATTCCCCTTAATTATTAACTATATTTATATGTTGTTTTCTCTGTTTTGTGAGTTCTTTTTTTCTTTTTTTTTTGGTGTTTGAGAATTCTGTCCAGCTAGCCGTCGGCAGCTATTTCCAGTCTAGGGCTGTATCCAAAAGAGAGAGTGTTCCGACTGCAAATAGTTCGAGCTCGTGATCTTCTCCAAGGGGTCAAGGGATGCTCTCCCGTGGGGATAATTATTTTATCTGGAATCTTCACTATCATTACTGTTGTACCGTCAGGCTCTCTTTACTTATTGATGTTGCGGCTCACCACCCCCTTTCCGGTTTTTGTTCTCACCAACCGTAACCCCAGCCCATGCTGTTGCCGCCCTTCACCCCCTGCCCTACTCCTTGCCATAAACTCTCGCTATAAGCCGCCTCCCTCTTGTAAGCTTGTACTTGCCATCCTCCTGCCCTGCTTCCCAGCCGCAGCCCCCTGACATCTTCTTGCAGCTTTTTCCTGCAACCCTTCTTGTTGCAGCCTCCACACAACAGCCACCACCTGTCAGCCCTACGCCACCCCTTGAGTTGCAACCAATCCCCCACTTCCACTCTCCTACCTTAATAGCAACCACCCCCCATCCGAACCCGACTTGTTGTCCAGAAGCCCTTCAACACCTTCGCCTATGCCCCTCGGGTATCCTTTTATGTTTCTTGTCTTTTATTTCCTGCTTCGAATAGTCGTCATAACCTATTTGAATGTCAACAATATTGTTTTCATGTCTATTGTGATTTGGGTTTTATCCATCGTATATAAAAATATCAAATAGCATTGAAACTTTAAGCTATAGCAATGTTTCTGTAGCATATAAAATATCCAATACCACTGAAACATCTAAGTTAGAAAAATGTATTAAATTTAAATACATACCACACAATTCCTATGTATGTACATATCTAACACTTAAAGTTTACTCTTTTGCATTTATACCACCCAAATCTTTCGTATCGCATCAAATTACCACTATTTTAACTTTCAAAATGTGAAATACACCTTTTCATGCATAGGTAAGGCGGCACAAACCTAGAAATTGCGGTTTAGGTGCTAGACATAAGAATCGATTAGCATGGAGGTAAATCTTCCTATAAAATAATTCTTGCCATATATTATTAATCTTCAATAATTAATTGCAGGTCATATGCACTCGCTCCAGTCTACGAGGCTGCGACAAGACCAATCGACGACTCGCCTTTGATGACCACTGGAAAATTGGAATCAGATGATGCTGAAAGCAAAGAAATAGTCCTGCCTGGTGTAAATCTTCTGTTTGATGGGTCTCAGTTGGTACCCTTTGACATAGGTGCTTGCTTACAAGCTCGCCAACCTATTTCATTGATAGCAGAGGCTGCAGCAGCTTCTGTTTCATTGCAGCCAAATAGGGCCTTGTGATAGAACATTTCTATGTGAGCAAATTTTGGAACAAATTGAAATATTTAAGTCTCGGGTTTCGTACTTGGAGCATCTTGTTGTGAAGTCTGCTTTTACTGGATCTTTTGGTAAATATTTTATTTACTAGGAAGGTTGAGTCTTCTATCTAAATACTAGCCCTCGAGAAATTTTTCCATACGCAGTACGTATGGACTTCAAGTAATATGCCACCGCTTGGAGGTTATTCGAGTTATTGACGTGAAACTGTAGAGGTTATTAAGGGTTATTGTAGGTGTTAATGGAGAGGTTATTGAAATAGAATCACAGAGGTTATTTAGGGGTTATTGAGGTGATTATTGCAGCGTATTTGAGTTAATGCCCCAATAACCCCTCAATAACCCCCCGATGATTCTCTCAAATAACCTCCACGATTCCACTTTAATTTTTTTTAGCTCGCCTCGATATAACACACGGCGACATATTATTGGAGTCTGCACGCAAAGCTGCGTACCTACTCCATATGGAAAAATTTCTCTGATCCAACACACAATACAGATAGCAAACTTTTCTAACTCTTGTTTCAGGTCGTATGCTTAGATTTTCTCTGAAGAATTTTATATTATTTGGCAGTTTCTCTTTACGCCTTCCATGCATTATAAATTTCTTCCCTTGTGATTGCAGATTTAGGATTCTTTTCCAGGACTTTAGTGAGCATCAAATTAGAGGACTGCTTTGCTCAATTATTTCTCTGTCTTGAGTCAAATTTGAACATACCTGGGCTTAAGAATGTAAATATCTGACTTTTGATGTTAAACATGTAAATAAATAAAAATTGTGGTATGTATATAAAATATTCTTTACAATGTTGATTGAAATTTTTAATTTTTAATTTTGTCTTGCTGAATTGGAGCTTATATAAATCAACATAGAGATCTTAATAATTAAAATAATAATAATAATTATTATTATTATTATTATAATAATTATATATGTATTTATATATCTATTATATGTTTTTCTTCATTTGATAATATTTCATGTGAAGTTTTTTTCTATTTGNCGCTTGCCAATCAAATCCCACAGATTTACATTCCTAACACGTACAATTAGGAGGTAGAATTTTATATGCATACCAGTCAAATCCTCTGTATTTTAATATTTAAGGCATGAAATTATACTTTTTTATAATTAGCATTTTTTAAATAAAGTATAATAATTAATATAAATAATTATATAATAAATACTAATATTATTTAATTATTTCAAACTAAAATGAGTCGAACATAAACAAACAACACCTTTGTTCGTGTTCGTCTCAATTATAAATCGAACTAAAAAAAATTGTTCATATTCAATTTGCTTACTCAACTAACAAAGCGAAAACAAATTATTTAACGACCAAAACACGAGCAATTCACAAACAATGAATTTTCTTGACAACTTTATTTCTTATGCATACAAGTCAACTGTTAATGCTGTAAAAGAAATTAGTGAATCCTAGCACCATGGAACACATTTCTTAGAGGGTTGTTTGGGATAATTTTTTTTTTAACCAAAAAAAATAAGGAAAAAAAAAAACACTATCTACTTATTTGATTTTTATTTTTTTGGAAAATATTTCTGTTTTTAAAGGACTCCGAAGAGAATATTTTTATCTGCTTTTAAAATACTGAAAATGAGTCTTGCCATCAGTCTGTCGCCGCCCGCAACTGCCTGCCTCGCCCGCCATAATCAGTTGCCTCCTTCCGATGGCCGCCACCACCGCTGCCTGCCCGCCCTCGTTCTGCAACTGCCTGCCCGCCATCCGCATGCCAACTAGGGCTGTCAAAATGGCTCGTTGTTCGTGAACAACTTGTGTTCGGCTCATTTGCTAAGTTAACGAGTCGAACATGAAAGATTTGTTTGTTCATGGTCGATTCGTTTTGGCTCAAAATACTATTCATAAATTATATATATATTATTTATTTATTTATTTCTATACATATATTGATGAGTAGTATTTTAAAAAAATTAATTGACTACAAGGTTACATATATTTATAATCAATTAAAAGTATTAATTAAGAAATAGAGTAAAAATTATTAAATTAGATTCAAATGATGCTTTGATATAAACAATAATTTTTAAATATTGCGCTAACCCTTAACATCTTATGACTACATTATTAGAGTTGTCAAAACGACTCATTGTTCGTGAACATGTAGTGTTCGGCTCACTAAAGAAATGAGCCGAACACTAACACACTTTTTAAGCTTGAAATATAAACGAGTCGAACACGAGCTAAGCCTGGGTTCGCTCTTGTTCAACTTGTTTACACTCCTAACGCCAACAAGTTATGATCATGTTGAGTAAAATAAAGAAGACGTCATATACGCCATGGACAACTGAGCTTACTACTGGAGCGCATGTTAACCCAACCGTTTTATAAAAAAGTATAATTTTTCTTTAAAAAAATAAAAAAATACCAGTCAAACATGTTTTATATGTTTTATTTTAAAAAACATATAANATTGTTTACACTCCTAACGCCAACAAGATATGATCATGTTGAGTAAAATAAAGAAGACATCATATACGCCATGGACAACTGAGCTTACTACTGGAGCGCATGTTAACCTAACCGTTTTATAAAAAAGTACAATTTTTCTTTAAAAAAATAAAAAAATACCAGTCAAACATGTTTTATATGTTTTATTTTAAAAAACATATAAATCATAACAATGTCGAACACTTTTCTAAAAATAAAATAAAAATAAATAGACAAAATAAAAATAGAAAACAGAAAGTGATCCCAAACAGACCTTTTGGAATAGCAAAAGAAATTCCAGTTGCCCATCCGTTCTCCATGAATTTTTGTCAATAATAACAGAGCTTTTCAAATCAAACTCTTGACAAAATAAAAAAACATTAAGCTCTATTACTAGGCCAGGACCACGCCGGAAGCCTCCACTACCATCAATCTCTCCACCTATGGCCGCAGGATGGGTTGCAGCAAACAAAGAACAANCTCTTGACAAAATAAAACAACATTAAGCTCTATTACTAGGCCAGGACCCCGCCGGAAGCCTCCACTACCATCAATCTCTCCACCTATGGCCGCAGGATGGGTTGCAGCAAACAAAGAACAATGTCATTCCTTCTTCCCCCCTTGCAGTAGCCTGGATTACAAAGTCATTAGTTTAAATACACAAAGGAAGTATTTGTTATATTATTCACTAAGAGAACCTTTCTATTCATGATAGAAAAGCAAAAACATTACACCACATACCATATCTAAACTTTCAATCAATATTTTCATACACTAACATTCCCTCTCTAATTGGGGTATACATGCCAACTAATTCCAATCTGTTACAAAGGTTGGAAAAATGAAGAGCACAAGGATCTTTACCAATTAAGCCTCATTGTCAACATATGTAGCCATGATCTTCTTTGATAGGAGGCAATCCCAAAGAAAGTGACATTCAATTTTGATATATTAAGTTATTTTGTGGAAGACAAAATTACTCGTGTAAATTTTAGCTTGATTGTCACTATTTAAGATCATATGTTGGTTAACAAGAAAACTATATTTTTTAATCCACATTAGTCCACATGCACAATGAGTCATGACTTTGTATTTGGCCTCAACACTAGATTGGGTCACGAGAGTTTATTTCTTCTTCTAGACATGAGATTTCCACCAAAGGGCAAAAAATCATTAATTAATTTCTTATCTTTAATAGACTAAGCACATTTAACATTTGCATATGCTTCAATCCTTAGATGACTATTTCTCAAATACACTAATCATCCTCTAGAGCATTTTTTGGACATATTTCGAAATGCTCATAATAGTCTTTCAATATATCCTCATGTGATTTTGCATGTGACGATTATCCATTCTAAAAACAAATAGTGTAAGGTTGAATAATAGTAAATAGACAAGCTTAGTGCAACACCTAAAATTTGAGAAATCACATAAAAATTTTATACGTCAAAATGTATCATAAATTTTGCATCCCCCAAAATTTAATCTAATGGAAGCAATTTTATAAAATCCTGCATGCTGAATTGATTAATTTGATATATAGTATCATATATGAATTTTGATTACAATGGGAAGTATAAAATTTTGAAGCTATTTGTTTAATAAACTCCCAAAGCCAAGTCGCCATAGCCACAACCATTCCATGCGATTCACACCCGCAGGTTTAACCATCAGGGTGAATAAATCCATAGAAAGCTTAATGAATTCCTCATTTCTCCCGAATTCTACCTTACGTGAGCTATTACAATAAGTGCAGACCGCGGACAGAGCCGGATGTGCAACCAGCATTGTGACGCCCAAAATTTGTGAATCCGATAAAATTTTAGTAAATTTTAACCCGAATTTTACATCCTCAAAATTTGATCGAAATAATTTTTATAAAATTCCATACTATTTATAAGTTATATATATATATATATATATATATATATATATATGTATATNATCTCACGAATCTCGTATCCCGTATCCTGCGAAAAATTATTTTATACGGACACCGCATGCAGAGATGCATGCGGTGTCCGATCTCTACCGCCGATCACCACAAAGATGTATTTCAATGGACCCCACTTTCAACTTAAAAAAAAACAAATTGATTGCGGTGATCGACGGTGGAGATCAGACACCGCATACATGTCTGAATGCGGTGTCGTATGGAATAATTTATCGTATCCTGCACCATAGTTATATCCGACTCCTGCACTTACACGTGCATGCATCAGCTGGATTCAATCCAAAGGGATCTTAAGTGTCGCGTCCAACTGCCTTCTCCCTACTCTTGGTTCCCACATCTGAAGTTCCCATGATTGGGTACTATAGAAGACGGGCGAGCGACATGTCTGGGAGTCGCGGGATAAGGTCTAAAGCTCTTGGGAGAAATCAGTCAGTATGAAATCCTATTTAGTACTATTCTAGACATTTATTTCCATCTTCTTATTTCTTTTTTTATTGTAAGGCACAAATTTGTGTATTTTTTATTTCTGATGGTTGTGACTGGAAATGAACGTATGTTGAAAGCACCAAACATGGTTTGCAAGCTTCGCTAAGAGCTTATAGCACAAAACCAGCAAGGGAAAAGGAGAATTAAGAGAAAAGGAAGAAGAGAGAAGAATAGACTGTTGGGTAATGTGGAGACCCGATCCACCACAATTTAATTAGCCTCATAATTAAAAATCTCACATACCGCTTAATTGTCTTCCCACCTACCGCTCAGCTACCACATCCCACCTACCGCTCAGCTACTACCTCCCACCTACCGCTCTCCTGGTTTTTATAAATAACCACTTATGACTTGTCATAAGAGCCAAGTCCTCTAAGAGAGGAACCAACGAAGAAAAGAGAGAAGAAGGGAGAAAAAAATAGAGATTTTTCTTGTAAACGCGAGGCGCTTGACAGTGTAATTCCTCGAAGAAATAAAATCCTCTGCAGCTCCGTCGACGTAGGCAAATTTGTCGAACCACGTAAATCTGTGTCGCTCTGGTGTTTTTTCTCTACGTGCAATTTTTCTCGTTCCAATTTTTCGCTTTATTATCATCATTTTTCATAACAACTGGTATCAGAGGCCCAGTTCGGATCTGAGGAAGAACGATGGTCGGAGACGAAGTGAAGGTTTCAGAGATCGAGAAATTCGACGACACGGATTTTGGTTACTGAGGGTGCAGATAGAGGACTACCTCTATGGGAAGAAACTTCATCTTCTGTTATTGGGAAAACGACTGGAGAGGATGGAAGATGCTGAATGGAATCTATTGAATCGACAGGTTCTGGGGGTTATTCGACTAACCCTGTCGAGATCACGTTGTTCACAACGTCATCAAAGAGAGGAAGGCTGCGGATCTCATGGCGGCTTTATCAGGTATGTATGAAAAACTATCGGCGAATAACAAAGTGCATATGATAAAAAAATTATTCAATTTAAAGATAGCGGAAGGCGTGTCTGTCGTTCAACATCTGAATGATTTCAACACTATCACAAATCAATTATCGTCGGTTGAAATTGATTTTGATGATGAAATACGAGTGTTGATATTGTTGGCTTCATTGTCAAATAACTGAGAAGCCATAAGGATGACAGTTAGCAACTCTGCAGGCAAAACTAAGCTAAAATATGATAATATTCGTGACTTGATTTTGGCGGTGCGTAAGAAAGATTCTAGCGAGGCCTTGAGTTCGAGTTCAGCATTGAATGTTGATTCCAGAGGGAGATCACAGGACAAGAACTCAAACAGAGGAATATCAACATCAAAGTCTGATCAGCGGACAACCTGTTGGAATTGTGGCAAGACTGACCACATAAAAAAGAGCTGCAGGAATCCTAAGAAGAAGAAGAATGATGACACTAATGTTGTAATTGAAGAAATGCATGATGCATTATTGTTTGCAGTTCATAGCTCCGTTTACGACTGAATACTGGACTCATGTGCTTCTTTTCACACATCTTCCCACCGGGAGTTAATGCAAAACTATATTACAGGTGACTTTGGGAAGGTGTACCTGGCTGATGGAGCAGCTTTGAACGTGGTGGGGAAGAGAGATGTTGAAATTGCACTCCCTAACAAAAAAAAATGGATTCTGCAAAAGGTTAGACACATTCAGGAAATGAAAAGAACCTCACATCTGTTGGCCAGCTGGAAGGTTACCAAAGGAGCACTGGTACTGGCTCGGGGTAAGAAAACTGACACAATATATATGAGTTCAAGTTTACTCATGCGTGAACACATGAGTCAGAGGTGTATTATGGGGAAGCAGAAGAAAGTCAATTTCTTGAAAAGTGGTAGAGCGCCAAAGGCAGGAAAACGGAACTTGTACAGACAAATAGTAGAAAACCACAGGGTTATGAAGAAATCTTGCAATATGAGAATTTGAGCAAGTGGAAGCTGACTAAGAAGGAGGAGACGGATTCCCTACCAGGGAATCAGACTTGGGAGCTGGCAGAACTTCCACCAAGGAATAAGACATTACACAACAAGTGGGTGTACCGAGTGAAGACTGTGTTTGGTGGCAGTAAGAGGTACAAGACTGAACTTGTTGAAAAGGGCTTTCAGTAGGGGCAGAATATTGCTCATGCAGTGGGAGTTATAAACAGATACAAGAGTAACCTAGGAAAGAGCTTGGTGGTACAAGAATACATTGACAGTGATATGTCAACTGAGGGTGTTACTCGTGAGAAGAACTTCAGCTGATATTTTGGCATGAAGACAGGGGTTTCAAGTTGCAGAGGTGGAGGATATCATGTTTGAGGAAAAGGTTGGTACAACTAGTAGATGATGCAGTCAGTGCCCTAGTTTCCAAGTGAGAGAATTGTTGGGTAATGTGGAGACCTGGTCCACCACAATTTAATTAGCCTCCTAATTATGAATCTCACATACCGCTCACCTACCTTCCCACCTGCTCACCTACCACATCCCACCTACCACTCACCTACCTCTCACCTACCGCTCTCCTGATTTCTATAAATAGTCACTTATGGCTTGTCATAAGAGCCAAGTCCTCTAAGAGATAAAACGAGGAAGAAAAGATAGAGGAAGGGAGAGAAGAAAATAAAGATTTTTCTTGTAAATATCGAAGCGCTCGACGGTGTAATTCTTCGAAGAAATAAAATCCTCTGCAGCTCCGTGGAAGTAAGCAAATTTGCCGAACCACATAAATCTATGTGTCTCTCTGGTATTTTTTTCTTTACGTGCAATTTTTCTCGTTCCAATTTTTCGCTTTATTGTCGTTGTTTTTCATAACATAGACAGTACTGGAATGACAGACTTATGCCGAGAAGCCCGTTTGATTTTTTTTGGAAAATGAGTTAAGTTTTAAGTTAAATCACAGAACGAGCTATGATGCCATGATTTCCTACAATTTCTATGATTTTCAAGTTTTTAACACGAAGTGGTCGTAGGGCTTCTATAGGTTTTCATGCGATTCCACATTTGACAATAATGCATTTAAAATTCTTACATATTGTGGATGAGTATTTACATTGAATATATGAATGCAAGTTGAATTCTCTTACGATAAATGTGATGATAGGTTATGATACAGATGAATATACTTATGAAATCATTGCTTGCAGATATTCATTTGATATGATTCATGCATGATCTATGAATTATAAGTGATAAATATTTTGACATAGAAATGATAATTTAAATGTCACAAGTGATGTTAGAAATGATAATTTAAATGTCACAAGAAATGTTACGTATAAACTATTACACGAGTTTTTGTAAGTACACTATGCAGAGATGTAACATTCCTGACTCCTGGCGTTCAAGCGGTGACGAAATTCTGGTAACCTTTGTGATCATATGGTGACAAAACATAGGAAACCATTGATATTAGCAGGGTAATTAATAGTTATTATGTTGGGAGGTCTCAACCTTTATCAATAGTTAATATGGTCTATAGGACAGGATGACGACTCATGATATGACAAGACATGAAAATAATTAAGGCTTATACATTTACAAATGACATTATTATGAACATGTTTATAATTCTTATGAGCATGTTTATGATTACATGCTAATGACCACACAATAATGAATGATACATGGTTTATTCATCAGTCGTGATTTTTTTACAGTCTGTTTTTTTACATGTGTTGTACGATTCTAGCATATTATGACTTGTGTGTAGACATGTACAAACATACGAGCATGCATGTTTTTTTCATGTATAAAATCTTACATTAAAATTGACTATTTCGTTGAGCTCGTTTCAGACCACTCTTCATTATTATCTATCATGAGTGACTTGCACAACTTTTGCATTTATAGTTTTGGAAGCTTGTATAATCTTTTGGTGAATATTTTTTCTATATTGAATTTAGCAGTTCTATATAGACACATGTTTTAATGTTATTATTTTCATGTTTCCGATTATATGTGGATATAATTGAAATAAAATGTATTTAGTATGCTTGCAGCAATTTAGTTAGACTAGTTCATCACTCATTGAATCTTGATTCTACAAGGTGCTGGTGAGAATTTAGTATGACTGAATTATTCGCTTCTTGTGCACTTCAACCGACCCTTCAAAAGTGGTCAGTTGGGGTGTGACAAGCAAATGCTACAGACGACAATTCAATGCTCCGAGACTAAATCACTTAATAGGACGCCCTCTGTTACGCTAATTGTACCAAGACTTTCCTTGCACTTTCCCTTTTACGTTTTCCACAAATAGGTGCTCTTTTTTGTTTCGGGTAACTATAACAAAGGCGAACTTGTGTTCGAGAATACGAAATTGGTTTGTGGGCTTCTGTAATGGTTATTAGCAATCAACAAAAAATTGGAGGATTAAGGTGAAAGGAAGAAGAGGGAAGAAGAATGGTCAGTCTCAGAGAAAAGCTCGTTAAGTAGAAAAGTCCATTCGAGGTAAGAATTCGTAAATGAGTCGTGTTTGAGGTTAAATCACAAAATGTGCTAAAATTTTATGAAATCCTAAGATGTTTATGAATTTCAGGTTATTTATACTAGGCGACAAGCTCGAAACGAGCTTTAAAAAACTCATTGTAAGGCTGCTTCATCAATTAATGTGAAATAATCCTGTGTTAACCTAAGAAAAATAACTTTTTGCAAGTTTCCATGTGGTTATGTGTTTGACACTATTGTGTTTAGAAGTTTCTGCATATTGTTAATGAATATTTGCATAAATGTATGAATGCAAACTTATTGTCAATTGCAAAACTTATGATAGACTATGTTATGAATCTGATTAATATACTTATGAAATCATTCATTGCAGTCATTCATTTATTATGATTCATACATATGATATATGAAATACCTATAATGAATGCTTTTTATGGTAATTATGTTTTAAGGAATGTCAAAAGTGATGTTATAGGTAAGCTATATTACATAAATACTTGTAAGTATGGATGATAGGGAACAATGAGATTCTCAACTTCTGGGATACAAGCAGTATCAAAACTTNGGTGTATCGGGTGAAGACTGTGTTTGGTGGCAGTAAGAGGTACAAGGCTGAACATGTTGAAAAGGGCTTTCAGTAGGGGCAAAATATTGCTCATGCAGTGAGAGTTATAAACAAATATAAGAGTAACCCAGGAGAGAGCTTGATGGTACAAGAATACATTGACAGTGATATGTCAACTGAGGGTGTTACTCGTGAGAAGAACTTCAGCTGATCTTNAAGGCAAAATATTGCTCATGCAGTGAGAGTTATAAACAGATATAAGAGTAACCCAGGAGAGAGCTTGGTGGTACAAGAATACATTGACAGTGATATGTCAACTGAGGGTGTTACTCGTGAGAAGAACTTCAGCTGATCTTTTGGCATGAAGACAGGGGCTTCAAGTTGCAGAGGTGGAGGATATCATGTTTGAGGAAAAGGTCGGTACAACTAGTAGATGATGCAGTCAGTGTCCTAATTTCCAAGTGAGAGAATTGTTGGGTAATGTGGAGACCTGGTCCACCACAATTTAATTAGCCTCCTAATTATGAATCTCACATACCGCTCACCTACCTTCCCACCTGCTCACCTACCACATCCCACCTACCGCTCACCTACCTCTCACATACCGCTCTCCTGATTTCTATAAATAGCCACTTATGGCTTGTCATAAGAGCCAAGTCCTCTAAGAGATAAAGCGAGGAAGAAAAGATAGAGGAAGGGAGAGAAGAAAATAAAGATTTTTCTTGTAAACATCGAAGCGCTCGACGATGTAATTCCTCGAAGAAATAAAATCCTCTGCAGCTCCGTGGAAGTAAGCAAATTTGCCGAACCACGTAAATTTGTGTGTCGCTCTGATATTTTTTTCTTTACGTGCAATTTTTCTCGTTCCAATTTTTCGCTTTATTGTCGTTGTTTTTCATAACATAGACAGTACTGGAATGACAGACTTATGCCGAGAAGCCCATTTGATTTTTTTTGGCAAATGAGTTAAGTTACAAGTTAAATCACAGAACGAGCTATGATTCCATGATTTCCTACAATTTCTATGATTTTCAAGTTTTTAACACGAAGTGGTCGTAGGGCTGTTTTGTCTAGCCAGATGAAATAATCTTGAGCTAACTTAAGAAAAATATTTGTCTATAGGTTTTCATGTGATTCCACATTTGACAATAATGCATTTAGAATTCTTACATATTGTGGATGAGTATTTACATTGAATATATGAATGCAAGTTGAATTCTCTTACGATAAATGTGATGATATGTTATGATACAGATGAATATACTTATGAAATCATTGCTTGCAGATATTCATTTGATATGATTCATGCATGATCTATGAATTATAAGTGATAAATATTTTGACATAGAAATGATAATTTAAATGTCACAAGTGATGTTAGAAATGATAATTTAAATGTCACAAGAAATGTTACGTATAAACTATTACACGAGTTTTTGTAAGTACACTATGCAGAGATGTAACATTCCTGACTCCTGGCGTTCAAGCGGTGACGAAATTCTGGTAACCTTTGTGATCATATGGTGACAAAACATAGGAAACCATTGATATTAGCAGGGTAATTAATAGTTATTATGTTGGGAGGTCTCAACCTTTATCAATAGTTAATATGGTCTATAGGACAGGATGACGACTCATGATATGACAAGACATGAAAATAATTAAGGCTTATACATTTACAAATGACATTATTATGAACATGTTTATAATTCTTATGAGCATGTTTATGATTACATGCTAATGACCACACAATAATGAATGATACATGGTTTATTCATCAGTCGTGATTTTTTTACAGTCTGTTTTTTTACATGTGTTGTACGATTCTAGCATATTATGACTTGTGTGTAGACATGTACAAACATACGAGCATGCATGTTTTTTTCATGTATAAAATCTTACATTAAAATTGACTATTTCGTTGAGCTCGTTTCAGACCACTCTTCATTATTATCTATCATGAGTGACTTGCACAACTTTTGCATTTATAGTTTTGGAAGCTTGTATAATCTTTTGGTGAATATTTTTTCTATATTGAATTTAGCAGTTCTATATAGACACATGTTTTAATGTTATTATTTTCATGTTTCCGATTATATGTGGATATAATTGAAATAAAATGTATTTAGTATGCTTGCAGCAATTTAGTTAGACTAGTTCATCACTCATTGAATCTTGATTCTACAAGGTGCTGGTGAGAATTTAGTATGACTGAATTATTCGCTTCTTGTGCACTTCAACCGACCCTTCAAAAGTGGTCAGTTGGGGTGTGACAAGCAAATGCTACAGACGACAATTCAATGCTCCGAGACTAAATCACTTAATAGGACGCCCTCTGTTACGCTAATTGTACCAAGACTTTCCTTGCACTTTCCCTTTTACGTTTTCCACAAATAGGTGCTCTTTTTTGTTTCGGGTAACTATAACAAAGGCGAACTTGTGTTCGAGAATACGAAATTGGTTTGTGGGCTTCCGTAATGGTTATTAGCAATCAACAAAAAAATGGAGGGTTAAGGTGAAAGGAAGAAGAGGGAAGAAGAATGGTCAGTCTCAGAGAAGAGCTCGTTAAGTAGAAAAGTCCATTTGAGGTAAGAATTCGTAAATGAATCGTGTTTGGGGTAAAATCACAAAATGTGCTAAAATTTTATGAAATTCTAAGATGTTTATGAATTTCAGGTTATTCATACTAGACGACAAGCTCGAAACGAGCTTTAAAAAACTCATTGTAAGGCTGCTTCATCAATTAATGTGAAATAATCCTGTGTTAACCTAAGAAAAATAACTTTTTGCAAGTTTCCATGTGGTTATGTGTTTGAAACTATTGCGTTTAGAAGTTTCTGCATATTGTTAATGAATATTTGCATAAATGTATGAATGCAAACTTGTTGTCAATTGCAAAACTTATGATAGACTATGTTATGAATCTGATTAATATACTTATGAAATCATTCATTGCAGTCATTCATTTACTATGATTCATACATATGATATATGAAATACCTATAATGAATGCTTTTTACGGTAATTATGTTTTAAGAAATGTCAAAAGTGATGTTATAGGTAAGCTATATTACATGAATACTTGTAAGTATGGATGATAGGGAACAATGAGATTCTCAACTTCTGGGATACAAGCAGTATCAAAACTTGAGGAACCGTTGGGATCTTATGACAATAGAGCATAGGGAACCTTTAAAACTAGGATAGTAATTGATAACTGCTATGTTCTGAGGGAGGGCAAC
This sequence comes from Phalaenopsis hybrid cultivar, assembly GCA_002079205.1. NCBI lineage: Eukaryota > Viridiplantae > Streptophyta > Magnoliopsida > Asparagales > Orchidaceae > Phalaenopsis > Phalaenopsis hybrid cultivar. The sequence continues at coordinate 34,865 of JXCR01042843.1, forward strand.
ATTTATCAATAGTTAATATGGCCTTTGGGCTAGGTGATGACCCAATAACAAGACAAGAGATTAGTTGAGACCTATACAATTACAAGTGACATTCTTATAATTACTTTGATGAATCTTTGTAATTTCACATGAATGAATGAAATATATATTTTATACAATAATCATGATTCCTTACATTATATATATTTTTTCTTGTTTTATACGTTTATAGTATGTTGTGTCATGTGTTGTGACATGTATATAAATTACATATGAACATGTGTGTTATTTCTTTTCAACTAGAAAATCTTATTTCAATCTTGATTATTTCGCTATTTTGTTATTGCTCACACTACGTTGCTGGCTTTCAAGAAGGGGTAAAGAGCACAGAGTGAATAGTCAAGTGTAATTAGTAAAAATTTTGCATTCCATAGTTTTAAGAGCTTGACGTTATTTATTTATGTTGGATTTAACAACTCTGTATAAATATAAATGTTTGATGATATGATTTCCATGCTTCCAAATATGTGAATATGAATGAATTATAAAATGAAATGTACCGAGTATATTTGAGATAATTTAGTTAGGCTAGTTCACACCTATTGATTCTTGATTCTACAAGTCATGATAAGTGATGATGAGAATTTAGTCTGACCGAATACCCGCTTTTGTTGCAGCTCAACTGACCCTTAAGGGAGGGCACTTACAAGAAAAAAATTGAAAGTGAAAATCATTTTCAGTGATTTCTTGATTTTGAGGTGTCTATAAGAATCCATGGGGTAATCAACATATTTGCATCCAAGAATACTATTTTCTTTAAGAATATTTATGGCATATTTTATTTGAGAGAAAAAACCCCATTATTACATGTAAAATCAATGCTAAAGGTATCTAGGGTGCCTCAAAATCTTTGTAGATAATATCTTTTGAAGATGCTACTTTAAAAATGCCTAAATTATCATTCACTATAAGGAGAAACGATCAACATTCACAATTAAAATCATCACACTAGAGGAAGAGTATCAAACATAGATATTATGAAATATTATTTTATAATTCAATATTAGTAAGAACCTTATAAGATAACAATGGGAGTGAGAGCAGGGGGTGAGCAAGCAGAAGAAGAATTATCACATAAGGGAAGCTAAGGGAGTCGGGATGCCAAGGTAGCTAGCTTGGCTCTAATACAATATAAAAGATGAAATATTTGTTAAATTGTTCACTAGGAGAATCTCTCTACTTATAGTAGAGAAGAAAATAAACTGAGGAACAGTCAAATAAACATTTAACACATACTAAATCTAGCTAACTTCGAGTTTGGATATCTTGAAGATACTAATTAGTTGCACATTAAAATACTCGAACCATGAGACATAAGTTATTAAGAGTTTCTCTCAACAAGTTGTATTTTATCGATAGTCAAGGAACAATCCATAATTGCATTCTCTTAGATGGTTTAAAACTATCTCTTACATTAGTTTTCATGATTGAATTGCATCAAAAGTATAACACATGATTTAGCATTATCTACCAAAATAAATAAATAGCTTCAAACATCACCATATATCAAACCAAAAAAAAAAAACAAGCAATAGTGACCTGAAAGAAAACAGCTTCTGGGTGATTGCACACAGCACATTGGACAGATTTAGTACGAGGTAGAGTCGGATCTGCTGCTACATCTTGTAGGACTTGCGTGCGCTCACCAATTGCATGGTTAATCTCATTTCGATAAACACAGTTGTTATCAGCATCCTCCTGAAAGATAAAATAACATTCATAAAAAAATCAGTGAAGAGCATTCTAAAAAGCTGTGTATACTTCATAATATAATTTAGAAAAGGGTATTGTCCAGTAATTATATTAGATTTAAAATAAAATGAAATTCTCTATTCTCAGTTTATGTAGTCTTCCTTTTAACAAAAATAATTTCCTAAAGGAATTATGTTATTATGTTACGTTATAAAAAAGATAAAGAGTCTATGGGAATGACTAAATATAATTTTTTTTTTTTTTGGCATGGGTGATGAGTAGCCAGCATACTCAAACCTAGAACTAGTCACCTTGTTACTATAACAAATAATTCCAAAAATATACCTGTATGCTCTATGTAGAAGAAAAATGATTAGAAATTTGAAGAAAGTTAAGGATTTTTACTAATTCATAATTTCACAATGAATATGNGTATAAGAAAAATGATTAGAAATTTGAAGAAAGTTAAGGATTTTTACTAATTCATAATTTCACAATGAATATGCTGTACATACGAACTAGCCAGGTGCTCTGCAGTGCTAATCCTTCACGCGCCAGGTGCTCTGCAGTGCTTGTCTGAAGCACGATAATGGCCTCAGGGCTTTCCTACGCCGCTGCTCTCGCAGGTGATAATCCCGCCAAACCAGCCGATGCTACAGTGGTTTACAAACGCNTTTATAAAAAAGATAAAGAGTCTATGGGAATGACTAAATATAATTTTTTTTTTTTGGCATGGGTGATGAGTAGCCAGCATACTCAAACCTAGAACTAGTCACCTTGTTACTATAACAAATAATTCCAAAAATATACCTGTATGCTCTATGTAGAAGAAAAAAGATTAGAAATTTGAAGAAAGTTAAGGATTTTTACTAATTCATAATTTCACAATGAATATGTTGTACATACGAATTAGCCAGGTGCTCTGCAGTGCTAATCCTTCACGCGCAAGGTGCTCTGCAGTGCTTGTCTGAAGCACGATAATGGCCTCAGGCCTTTCCTACGCCGCTGCTCTCGCAGGTGATAATCCCGCCAAACCAGCCGATGCTACAGTGGTTTACAAACGCATAGTCCGATATTCCAGCAGATATACCATGATTCTGTTGCAAGACATGGAGATTACAATCTCATCAAAAAAAGAAGGAAAAAAAAAACAGGCAAACCAATACTATTCTTCTCTGATGCTGAAATTTCAACTCGTGCAGGAAAATACAAATTTTTACTAGTTGGAAATTTCCAATTAGCTCGCCCTACGATGGAAATTATCAGGAATATTTGTTATCTGACTCCGCTCCTAAAACTAGAGGAAGAGGAAAGACTGAACTGGCTCGTCCCTAGCTACTTGTTTTTTGCATGTTTTAAATTTTTTGAGTCTATCTGTAACATTTTGTTGNAGAAAAAAAAACAGACAAACCAACACTATTCTTCTCTGACACTGAAATTTCAACTCGTGCAGGAAAATACAAATTTTTACTAGTTGAAAATTTCCAATTAGCTCGCCTTACGATGGAAATTATCAGGAATGTTTGTTATCTGGCTCCGCTCCTAAAACTAGAAGAAGAGGAAAGACTGAACTGGCTCGTCCCTAGCTACTTGTTTTTTTGCATGTTTTAAATTTTTTGAGTCTATCTATAACATTTTGTTGGGGCAGTACTGTACTTGGTATCGTATGGGTAGCGTGCCTCTATTGGGCCCTCTAATACAACATTTATGTATCTTTTCTATTTCAATAAAATCAGTCTTTGGGCTTTTCAATATATATATTATATATATATATATAT
>JXCR01042846.1:0-12172 GCA_002079205.1 Phalaenopsis hybrid cultivar
CATCCCAATCCAAGTTAAAGGCTGCTGCATTTATGAAGGAACTAGCGTGACCCATCAAGTCCCAACCTTGCAGTAAGCCATTTGCAAACTTCATCCATTTCTTCTGGGACAGTGTAGTGCCCAAGCCTGCATGCAACCAATCCATTTTTACATAAAAAGAATGATAAATATTTTGCAGATTGAGCAAGTAACTAAAGTGAGAGTTTTTATACCCATTGTAAGTTTTGAATGTAAGATTTCGGAAAGCAGATGATCTTAAAAATTCAGCAGACTTCTCCCCATGCTTATAGAGCACAACATCATCAGCTGCAACAAGGATTCAAGTTAAGAGCCTAATTTAAGAGGCGGGAAATTGTTTATTTATTTATTTATTTTTATAGATGAAGCATTTTATCTCAAAAATTTGGCGAAAATTTTTAATATTTTTAAAAATAAATGGAACGTCGAGATGAGAATGATTAGTGGATGAGTGACTTTACATTTAGAGACAAAATGCGAAATTATTATATCCATGATAGGGCTGGTGTAGCTCCAACGACGGACAAAATTAGAGAGAGTCGTCTTAAATGGTTTGGTCGCATTAAACAGCGACTATCTGATGATCCGATTAGGAGAGTAGATGTTTTAGATTCGACTTATGTTAAGAAAGACAGAGGTAGACCTAGGAAGACTAGGGCTTATTGTATAAAAAACGATCTTAATTTATTAGAACTAAATGAAAATATCACACTAAATGGATGAAATGGAGAAAAATGATTCATGTAGCCGACCCCACGTAGTGGGATTAAGGCTTTGTTGATGTTATTTTTGTTGTTGTTTAAAAATAAATAGAGTCATTGATCTCATGTTATGTATAACAGTCCACATGCTAATCGAAGAACTGTGACAGACTAGAAGTCTTTTAGGTTATTTTAACAATACATCTTAGTGCTCTATCTCACAATTGTTCCCAATTATTACATTAACAAAATAATTAAGTTCAATTAAAAAAAAAGGAAAAGAAAAATTTAAGTATCTCAATAATTATTTCTCCCACAGTTTCTCTTTCAGTTGTATTTCTCTAACATAGTGATTTGGAGCTCCAGCTGAAATCAATAATCCAAGGAGCTCGATTTTATATTGCCCGGAAAATGAATTTTCGTTTAACTTGTATATTCTCTAATCAGAGTTAATGCACCCATTTTGATGTACTTTTACATTCAATTTTTTTCCAAATAAAAAGTAAAAATAAAATGTTGCATTCATCATTATTTTCTTTTGAAATGTTCTTAGAAAAATATTGTTCGGTATTATATCCATAAATCTCTGCACTCTTTTACAATATTGGAAATCCAAGATTATATTCATAAATATGGCCTTTCAGATGTGTAATTAAGTTTATGAAGTGGCATGAATGAGAAAGTTTATGACTGCAAGAGAAAAACATACCAGATATCTAGTAAGAATGTTACTCTTATATTTCATGTCATTATATGATGATTAGGTTGAGCTTATTCCTTAATAAGTCCAAGGCAATAATTTCTGTAAAGTTCATACAATCACTTAGAAGGCTCTAAGGATTCAATTAAGTGAAAGTAGATATGAGGCTACAAAAATGCAGTTTTGGCAAAATCCTTAAATAGATCTCATGAAAATCGAAATCAAGCGCAAGAACATACGAATTATACCTAAAATTTTAAAACCAATGCAGTACCAATGAAGATTGATTTATAGGGTTCCCTTTAAGGATTATCATTCCACCATTGATCTTCTATCTTAATGTTCGAGGCATCTCAATCTATTATTTAGAATGATACTCAATAGTAAGCCCATATTTTTTCTTCAATCATTTGTTTCATTTTAATTATTTTTTTGAACTTCAATTCTTTAATGCAGGAATGATGGTTTTATTCATTTTTAAAAGACTTTCAAGTTAAAAAGGGATTGTTTATCCATAAAACCAAATGAATCAAAATCTATCTAACTTCATGTGTAACATCATCAAAAAAGTGTAATGAAAAGTGAAATATGCAATTATGGGCCCTTTCCCTTAATCTTAGAAGCTAAGAACTAAAAAGTACCTAATGATATGCATGTGTACCTTTAACTTGTACATCCTGTAAATATGCAAGCCATTCATCATCAAAGAAAGAAATACTCATCATATTTCAGCTTAGAAAATGTGCTTTTATATTATTATTTTACGCTGCTTAAGGATTGAAGTTCTTAGGAAAATTCAACCCGATTCTATAACGTCGTGGAAAAACGAATTAGCCTCAAAAGTAATGCTGAGAGCAGCCGCTACGATGAATCCTACAAGGGATGCAATTTAATCCAAGGGTAGAGATTTAATCTTACCATCCCAGACTTGCATTTCTTGTATATTTATTTATTTCGGTCTTTATAACTTATCTACTATAGTGAATATATCATTTCAATAGTTTAGATAATTTATCCCAAGTATTTATATCATGATGTTCTTACCAAACCAACCAGCTATTCTTAATTTTTTTTTTTTGTTTTCTTAGTGGGGTTTTAAGTCATTTGCATCCATAACGGGGAGAAATCATGAAATTGGTGGTTTCAAAGAGCCAATGTATTTAACTTATGGAACAATGAATGATAAAAAGCAAAGGACAACTGTGTATCAATGCCTGGATTATAAATTCTATTTTTTTCACTTTTTATGCATATCATGACTGTGGGATGAAAATGAATAAATTTATAGATCCATTAGAGCAGAACTATCCAGGTTTTTAAAATAAAATGATACCTTTACCATGACAAAGCAAAAGTGGCAAAGCAGCAGCCCTTCTAGCAGAATCTTGAGAACTTTCAACTTTATTCTTCAAGCTCCTAAAAAAATAGATAGAGGTGCAAACATGGTTTAGCGTACATTTGACTGCTTGAAATAATAAAAAATCTTTTAAAAAATGATATTTTATAGATTCGATCAGTTGGCTAGATGTGATCGAAAATCAATACTGATTTTAAAGTCTAAAACACCTACAGATTCTCTTTAATTATATTTTCACTCAAAATAAGCGAAAACAAAATCACCTGGAACATGGAAGCCAACCACTCAAACCAACCACTACACTGAGGTTAATTGGGTATGGATTTCCGCTTCCGAATCTCCCATAAGCACAGCAAACTGCAGAGTAAAGGGCGGTTGAAGCGCCCATACTGAAACCACCAATACCAAGTTGAACTGCATTAACAGCAAAATCAATCCAGAAATTAGAAATCATTCCACATGTTATTGAAAAATCACAACATGCGTGGAAAATGTAATGAATCTTTAGGAAAAAGTAAATGTTTTTTTCAATTTTACTTCCTCAGATAGTTACCTCCTTAAGTTACTTCGAAGGGGCATTATCATTCAGGCTCAAGCTTTACCTTATCTTGTCTTGGACAGCAAGAAGCTTAGGGTCATAATTGTAAGATTAATTGGAGAACTTATTTTTATTTGGGCTAATAATGAGGATTACTAGGATAAATTAGTTATTTGGTTAATGAATTAGACAAATTAGCTTATAAATTGGAAAATAATTTAGCTTATTAATTAAGAATTAAAGATGGTAGATCGAGAATAATGATTCAAATTAGTCAATAAATGATGAAGATAATAACCGATTAAACTAATAATAAAGTATTTATGCAATGGTCTGAACTCTTACTCATTGAGATAGTCTGCTTTGGCCTAATGACCTTCTAGTTTTGTCCTTGGATATCAAAAATGTGTCAGCAAGAATTTTAAAGAGATCTAACAGCCGAAAAAAAATGATAAAGTGGTTGACCGGAACACATTAGAAATAGTTCAAGGGCCCCTATCTATCGAGTCAACATCTGCAGGGCCCCTATCTATCGAGTCGACATCTGCAGGTCGGGAAGGAAGTAATCTAAAGATGAGCAAAATTTGACCGCCTCCCTTAAAGTCGGTCAGTGCAAAGCTCACTCAGATGAACCCGTCAGCATCCTTCAACCAAGCCGAGCGAACGAAGACAGTCGCCCGTATCTAAGTAGTCGGCCAGGGGTCTCCCGGTTCGCCCTTCAGTCATAGCTGCCCAAAAAATGGCCTGTCCGGTCGTTCCCTCAGCACCCCAACGCATGACAGCCTAGCCCAAAATTTGATGGGATGCCTTCCCAAACTCCCGGCCCCACCCAGCCGGACTCCATTTTAGGAGCCCGACCCTATAATTATGTGCTGACCAAAAAGCCCCCCTTCGTACCTACTTTTCTAGGGGTAAAAAAATGTAATTAGATACCCCCCATTCCTATAAATAAGGGCTCATTCATGAATAAAGGTTAGACGATTTTACTATTCATTATCAAGCTCTCTATCCTCTTCCTCTCTCTCGAGCTCTTTTCCTTAGGCGTGTCTCCCGGACAATTTTGGATTCAACAGTCCTATTGATGTAATTTCCCAGGAGGCCACCCATCCTAAGAGTGCTCCTATATGAGCACGTTAACTTAAGAGTTTCTAATGAAATTTTAACCATTACACTAAAAAGTGCCTCGATGTTTAAGAGTTTACTGATATTCTATTTAAGGGATTCACAATATGCCTCACTTAAGTTAATTGACACCCTTGACAGTTTGCTTAACCTAGAATTTTTACCGTTAAAGATTCAAGAGGTGGTTCCCCACAAGATTTTATCCCATCTAGGGTTCAAGGAGCGACTCCCATGAAACAACACTTTATTTTGTATGACACTTAATTTCTATATTCAAGTTGGTGTAATGCTTTAATACCATTTGTAACAGTTTGAACTCTCAATCCTCAAGATATTGTCCACTTTCGCCTAATAGCCTCACAATTATCTTTTTGCTGTAATTTCCCAAGAGGTCGCCCATCTTGAGAATGCTCCTATATGAGAATACTTAGTTTTAGAGTTTTTGATGAAATTCCAACCATTACAACAAAAGGAGATTTGATGTTTAAGAGTTCGGCTTCATTCTATTTAAGAGTTTGACAATAAAAATTTGGATCCTTTCTTAATTTATGTGTGCATCCTTGCGCAGGGTCCAAGCTAATCTTGCATATATCATTCCAAAAATTTCAGGTCTCTTGTGATGAAATTCCAATCATTACACCAAAGGTACTTCCATGTTTAAAAGTTCATATTCATTCTACATATAGGGTTTCAAAACTAAATCAAGTAATTAACCAATTTAACTAAATTACTTGTTAATAATTGATTATAATATTAAATAAGAATATTAATTAGTCTTTTATAATGCATAAATTAAGCCAATTAATGATTAAAATGATTAAGAAAATAAATTAGTTTAATCCATCATTATTAAAAAATAAGAAATATTATACAAGGTAAATGTTAAATATTTACACAAGCACCAAAAGGTAAGCTAGATTAAAAGCTAATGCACCTTCTCTATAGTAACTAATAAGCTTATCCAAGCCTATGCACTAAGGCTGAAATAAGCCAGAAAAGAGTTGATCAGCCTATCCGATTTTCACATTAAATATTGACGAGATTAAACAAATTAAGCTACTATAAATTGAAGTCAAACCACAATCCAACAACCATTTAGCACAAAACCCAACCAAACCAAAGATCAAAAGACTAAGATAAAAAATCACAAGTAAAAAAAATATTTCTGTTAGAAACTTACTGCCAGCTGGTTCAGCTGATAGAAGGTTTGCAGCATGGGTAGCTGACGCATCCATACCTTCTATATCATCAGGACCGTTCTCAGAAAATTCTCCAACATCAAACCCTAATAATAGATACAACATAATATCATTTAAATTCAACATCCAACAAAAAAAGCTAATCCATTCTAACACAAGCATTCAAATAAGGTTTTCAGAAGTAGAAGCATGAGGTAAGAGGCATTTATAAGCGTGCTCACATGCAGTGCAAGCGAACCCGCCAAAAGCTGCAACAGGTCGGGTTGGTGCTGTAGGACAGATCCATTTAATCTGTAAATACAAATAAGTAGAAAACAGTTTCCATGAAAATTTGAAAAAGGAAGGTTGCAACTTGCAAAAAATTCATTTTCAATTTATATTATAATCCCTTACATTAGGAAGAGGAAGTGTTTCCAAGAGCTGGGACCAGCTGGAAAGAAAATTAAGCACTAAGTGTCAGATTATTGTTATTTCAAAATCATTAAGATTAGTTAGCAGAGATATAGATGAAGTTTTGGATGGAGTTGAAAAGCTTTTAAAAAGAATTACCAATGCCAATGTTAAAATTACCTCTAAAGTTTAAGAAACTCAAGCTATTCATAAACTAGTATGAGAATGTTTAATGTCTTTTCAAGTAACCAAGTAATAATTTTGAAACGATTATAGAAGAAGTAGTTTCCATTTAGCTCATGCTTAGAAAAATGATAATAACGGGCAAGCTACTATGGTTAGTCTTCATTTCATGTGCTCGGTATGAAAGTATATTAGTAATGTTATGCACATGTTAAAGACAAGGCATATCAAAACATGGGGAAAAAATGGCTAATAAAGAAAATATCTGCCAAATTAATCAAAGGCAGATAGATTGCTAAATATAAAACTTCATCAAGCAAAAGATAAACATTGCAGATAAATATTTTTATAAGTAATGACAATAAACAAACTGAACATAATAGAAAAAAATGAGGGCNCTTTTATAATGCATAAATTAAGCCAATTAATGATTAAAATGATTAAGAAAATAAATTAGTTTAATCCATCATTATTAAAAAATAAGAAATATTATACAAGGTAAATGTTAAATATTTACACAAGCACCAAAAGGTAAGCTAGATTAAAAGCTAATGCACCTTCTCTATAGTAACTAATAAGCTTATCCAAGCCTATGCACTAAGGCTGAAATAAGCCAGAAAAGAGTTGATCAGCCTATCCGATTTTCACATTAAATATTGACGAGATTAAACAAATTAAGCTACTATAAATTGAAGTCAAACCACAATCCAACAACCATTTAGCACAAAACCCAACCAAACCAAAGATCAAAAGACTAAGATAAAAAATCACAAGTAAAAAAAATATTTCTGTTAGAAACTTACTGCCAGCTGGTTCAGCTGATAGAAGGTTTGCAGCATGGGTAGCTGACGCATCCATACCTTCTATATCATCAGGACCGTTCTCAGAAAATTCTCCAACATCAAACCCTAATAATAGATACAACATAATATCATTTAAATTCAACATCCAACAAAAAAAGCTAATCCATTCTAACACAAGCATTCAAATAAGGTTTTCAGAAGTAGAAGCATGAGGTAAGAGGCATTTATAAGCGTGCTCACATGCAGTGCAAGCGAACCCGCCAAAAGCTGCAACAGGTCGGGTTGGTGCTGTAGGACAGATCCATTTAATCTGTAAATACAAATAAGTAGAAAACAGTTTCCATGAAAATTTGAAAAAGGAAGGTTGCAACTTGCAAAAAATTCATTTTCAATTTATATTATAATCCCTTACATTAGGAAGAGGAAGTGTTTCCAAGAGCTGGGACCAGCTGGAAAGAAAATTAAGCACTAAGTGTCAGATTATTGTTATTTCAAAATCATTAAGATTAGTTAACAGAGATATAGATGAAGTTTTGGATAGAGTTAAAAAGCTTTTAAAAAGAATTACCAATGCCAATGTTAAAATTACCTCTAAAGTTTAAGAAACTCAAGCTATTCATAAACTAGTATGAGAATGTTTAATTACATTTCAAGTAACCAAGTAATAATTTTGAAACGATTATAGAAGAAGAAGTTTCCATTTAGTTCATGCTTAGAAAAATGACAATAACGGGCAAGCTGCTATGGTTAGTCTTCATCTCATGTGCTCGGTATGAAAGTATATTAGTAATGTTATGCACATGTTAAAGACAAGGCATATCAAAACATGGGGAAAAAATGGCTAATAAAGAAAATATCTACCAAATTAATCAAAGGCAGATAGATTGCTAAATATAAAACTTCAACAAGCAAAAGATAAACATTGTAGATAAATATTTTTATAAGTAATGACAATAAACAAACTGAACATAATAGAAAAGAATGAGGACACTGTACATACTATATTTAGTATTCTTACACGGTTATTGAAAACAAATGACATGATTGTGAGCATAATCAAAAAAATATATATTTTTAAAAATTTACATGCATATAGTACATAAACAACCACAAACTACAGAATGTCAAACTGCGTAAAGTAGCAAATCATGTATGATTATCTCAACAGGGCTAAAAGTAACTGGAAATAGAATAAGATGAAAGCAGACAACCAATACTTATTTAATGTTGCTTACTACGGTTATTCTGCCATATAAACCTAGGAAAAGTACAACACAATTGAAGTGAATATATTGCCACATCGAGATAGTAAGCAGTGGTCCCAAATAAGAATTTAGACATACTAATTATTCTTTAGAATCCTAGAAGAAGCCATCTAGTAAAGGACAAGCTCAATTGAAAGTAACATTAGCTATATTTTATTATGTTTGGTGGTAATAAGCAGTCCACTCAAATACCATCTTGAAAATGAAATATTTAATAAACTGCAAAATGATCCAATAAATAGAATAGCATGCCTACTCATTAACTTAAAGAATAGCCCTGCCATTTTTCATCCACTATTTTACAATAGAAATGAATCATCCCTTATTACCATGAAAAAAAATACAAGCTTAAAGCAAAACAAGCATAATAAGCTCTTAAATATATTTAGTAAAGTAATACTAGGAATACCTGAAAGAACAAAACCATGGCAATCATTTTTATGGAAAAGTAGAGAATAAAGTGGTAAGCACAATCATATTAAGGGACAATCTTCCATAATCGTATAGACCATACGGTAGCCACTTTTTGACATGCATGTGCTGACAAAACTCATGCCATAAGTCATTTTAAGTTGGTGATAGTTTGAAACTTTAACAAAGACAGCAAGCACTTCTTTTACTTTTCTTTTTGTATTATGAAATACAATAAAATGATATTTTAAGAACGACTAAGCTTAAAAACTCAAGAAGAGAACCATTGTGCAGAATAGATTCCAATTCAAAAGTAAATGTTTCTCAACTACAAGACCGCATATAAACATCCATGATTACCAGTAATCAAGAGAAAAAAAAATAAAAAAAAAGAGAAAGACCACTACTTTAACAAATTCAGAGTAATTAAACAATTAATAAGCTTAAACTATACCTTGCTCCGTTGTCACCAAGACCATGAAGCCAGACAATAGTAGCCTGGTGTCTCCCCTTGGGTTTGACCACATGCGTCCTCCCAAACTCAAAAACCCTCCTGTTAGTCCTTCCCCCTGCATTCCCACTCAATGACTTCAACAATAGAAGGCCATAACAAAAACTAATAAAACCATTACATGCATAATAATAATAATTGACACAATATAAATAAATATAAGAAACAGAAGAGGGTAACAAATGATGTAAACCAGAACCAAGCGAGCTGCTTCCATAATTCATCTTCACCAAATAGTATCAGCAAATATATCTCAAAACTTCACCTTGTTCAACCGCTGGCTCTCCTGCAACAAACAGCAACCAAAAGGGCTCTATTTATACTCAAATACGGAAGCTGGAATCCCACCACCACTCACCACGTACAGGCTGTAGCTAGAAAGGGCCTGGAAATAATAAAAAACGAGGGAAAAAAGAAGAAAGGGACAACCCCAATAAGGCAAGACAAAGATGGGAGGTAAAGGAATGGAGCTTTTTTTTTTTTTTGGCGATCGGAGAATCTATGAACATTACAGAGACGCAACCATGCATGAGCCATGGAGGTGATAATAAAACATAAAAGGGTGAGGGGGAGATGGTGCGCTTATGCTAGAGTTTACATACAGGAATCAATGCTTTTCGGCAGTGGAGAGGGAACAAATAGCAAAAGACCTAGAATATTTTTAACGGTGAACCAGCAAAGATTCAATTTTTATCAGCATTTTCAGTGTTAGGGCTTTAACTTGGCATATCAATGGAGAGTTCGTATGGGTGGGAGAGGAACTTGCCATTGGAGAGTTTCCTTCAGGCTGTCGGATTAGCTGCCGGCCGCATTGCCCATAAGTGGAGGCGGTTGTGCTCTGCGGAGCTCCGGCGATGAGATTCTACTTTTCTGAGTGCGCTGTTAATTGGCGGACGTAACATTTGTGTAATATATATATATATTACTACTACATTCTCATATAAAAGCCTAGCACAAATTTAATGAGGATCATTATAGTTAATCATAACAATTAAAATGAATTAGTCTAGTTTTATACATTAATTATGTACTCTTTTTCCAAAAAATTCATTAAATTAAAATAGTTAAATAATATATCCGTCTTTAATTAGATAATAACTATATTTATTTTTCTCCAATTGGTATAATAGTCCCTTATTTTTTAAAAAAAGGCATTATATGACTCCTTAGTTCTATTCCAAATAAAAAAGTAGTGGCAAGAGGAACGTATTAAACTACACATCTCACACGAAAAAATAAAACCTAAGGTTCCTCTCCCAAGAAAAGAAAAATATAACTCACTCCACCAACGAACCTAAAGAAAAATAAAAACCAATTAAAGGAAATCAGCATACACAAGATGCATAAAAACCATAAGAGCATTCTTAGAAGTAATAGCATAGGTATGAAAACTTCCAAGTTTTGCAACCCAATTAGTAACTCTGTTACCATCCTTTTCTTGTATGAGTCCAGCACAAGTTCATTCCTTCGGCTAAATCTAAAATCTTCTTCATTTTTATATTTACGCTGCAGTGATGCTCTTCCTGCAACCGCAATTCTTCCATAATAATAAAGAGTATGTTTCCATATTGATAAATTTCAAACTATACCTTTTAGCAATCAACAAAGCAAACACCATGACATCTGCTTCAACAACTAAAAGGATATAGAAATAGTCAAAGAAACAAACCAGCAAATAACCGAACCTAAAAAATCTCTATAAACACCACCAACTCCGGCTTTATTAGTTTTTCAACTTCCATCTAAATTGATCTAGTCCCTTATTAATCCTTCAAATGGCAAGAATTAGAAAATTTATTTAAAATTCTTGATTTGGTTATTTTGACTTATTTGTCTCTTTTCTCTAATGCTATTCTTCGGTATTAGTTTCTCTTCTCCACGACTAATTATGAATTAATTATTTTTATTTCAAATTACTTTTTTTTTTTTGAAAATTTTCAATTATTTATATTTTCATATCATTTTATTTTGATGCTTTTTGAAAAATGCTTCATATCATTTAGAATTTTGATGTTTTAAATAACTAAATTATAGTTAAAAAGCATTTCAACTATACATCTTGTTGCTATTATAAAAAATGACTTGTGATTCTCCCACATTAAATCCTAGCCTTTCATTTCTATAGCTTTTATGATTTCAACTCTCAACTCTTAATTTCAAAATATGAATCCTAACCCTACATTTCATCTAATTTATATCATTAGTTATGGTTTGATAATTAAACAACATATATGCAAATTAATTACAATATATAATAAATAACCAAGCTACTAGAAGGTTTAGTCGACCGTTATAATTCAAAAATTCATGCTTGTTCCTAAATCATATCATTCCATTTTAAGAATCCCTCTATTTATCTTCTGCCATGGAATTGCTGGCTTTCAAATAAAACAAGCTTTTTTGTTATCTTTAATTATATTTTGTTTACTTTGTGTATATTTAATTTTTTTTAATTTATGTATTAATTGTTTAATAGACAAAACAATGACAAATAAAAGCCCAGTTTATAGTTAATATTAAGGCTCTCATTTGGGTTGATAATTAAAGAGACGAATTCATATAATTAATAGCTTTTGTATAGTTTGAATGCGTAGGGAGAGTGAATTGAACGAGTTTAAAAAAATCGAGTCTCAGCTAGAGTAAAAAAAATTGCGTACGTAAGACGTACGTAGCGCTGCGTATATAATGGAGGTTATATTCGCGTTATATCAACATTATATTCGTGTTATATCCCCTGTAATCTCTATGTAACTTCCATGTAATCTACATGTAACCTACAAATATGTGAAAACAGAAGCGCGAAACTTATTTGTTAGTTCATATAGGTTACAAGTAAGTTATATGGAGGTTATATTGAGGTTCAATTCCCTCTGAGTGTAGGATGTGACACTCGAATTATAGGCGCATGAGGGATGGTTGAGACTCGTATCATAGCCGCCGACCATTCATTTTTATTGTATATATATATATATAT
>JXCR01042846.1:12856-36723 GCA_002079205.1 Phalaenopsis hybrid cultivar
TTTTTCCCTCGTTTTTTATTATTTCCAGGCCCTTTCTAGCTACAGCCTGTACGTGGTGAGTGGTGGTGGGATTCCAGCTTCCGTATTTGAGTATAAATAGAGCCCTTTTGGTTGCTGTTTGTTGCAGGAGAGCCAGCGGTTGAACAAGGTGAAGTTTTGAGATATATTTGCTGATACTATTTGGTGAAGATGAATTATGGAAGCAGCTCGCTTGGTTCTGGTTTACATCATTTGTTACCCTCTTCTGTTTTTTATATTTATTTATATTGTGTCAATTATTATTATTATGCATGTAATGGTTTTATTAGTTTTTGTTATGGCCTTCTATTGTTGAAGTCATTGAGTGGGAATGCAGGGGGAAGGACTAANCATATTTATTTATATTGTGTCAATTATTATTATTATGCATGTACTGGTTTTATTAGTTTTTGTTATGGCCTTCTATTGTTGAAGTCATTGAGTGGGAATGCAGGGGGAAGGACTAACAGGAGGGTTTTTGAGTTTGGGAGGACGCATGTGGTCAAACCCAAGGGGAGACACCAGGCTACTATTGTCTGGCTTCATGGTCTTGGTGACAACGGAGCAAGGTATAGTTTAAGCTTATTAATTGTTTAATTACTCTGAATTTGTTAAAGTAGTGGTCTTTCTCTTTTTTTTTATTTTTTTTTCTCTTGATTACTGGTAATCATGGATGTTTATATGCGGTCTTGTAGTTGAGAAACATTTACTTTTGAATTGGAATCTATTCTGCACAATGGTTCTCTTCTTGAGTTTTTAAGCTTAGTCGTTCTTAAAATATCATTTTATTGTATTTCATAATACAAAAAGAAAAGTAAAAGAAGTGCTTGCTGTCTTTGTTAAAGTTTCAAACTATCACCAACTTAAAATGACTTATGGCATGAGTTTTGTCAGCACATGCATGTCAAAAAGTGGCTACCGTATGGTCTATACGATTATGGAAGATTGTCCCTTAATATGATTGTGCTTACCACTTTATTCTCTACTTTTCCATAAAAATGATTGCCATGGTTTTGTTCTTTCAGGTATTCCTAGTATTACTTTACTAAATATATTTAAGAGCTTATTATGCTTGTTTTGCTTTAAGCTTGTATTTTTTTCATGGTAATAAGGGATGATTCATTTCTATTGTGAAATAGTGGATGAAAAATGGCAGGGCTATTCTTTAAGTTAATGAGTAGGCATGTTATTCTATTTATTGGATCATTTTGCAGTTTATTAAGTATTTCATTTTTCAAGATGGTATTTGAGTGGACTGCTTATTACCACCAAACATAATAAAATATAGCTAATGTTACTTTCAATTGAGCTTGTCCTTTACTAGATGGCTTCTTCTAGGATTCTATAGAATAATTAGTATGCCTAAATTCTTATTTGGGACCACTGCTTACTATCTCGATGTGGCAATATATTCATTTCAATTTTTTTGTACTTTTCCTAGGTTTATATGGCAGAATAACTGTAGTAAGCAACATTAAATAAGTATTGGTTGTCTGCTTTCATCTTATTCTATTTCCAGTTACTTTTAGCCCTNATGAATTTCAAAAAAAAAAAAGAAAAAAAAAAAGATATTCATCATGATCTCAAAGAACAAAAAAATGTGTAAAATGAAAGGCTTTTTAGGGTGATGGCTTTCAAAATTAGGTTACATAAATGAGTGTCATATCTAAATAAGACAAATCATAACAAATCATATGACAATGGGAATTGCAAACTCCATAAGGGATTGTCAGTTTTATTTTTGACAGTATTGCATTGTTTGAAAATCATACATATTCGAAGATTTAATTGTTTAACTAATCAAACATGACATAAGAAAATACTATACTATCTCGAAAGATAGAAATATCATTTTATATTGGGTTCAATTAACTAAACGAAGAAATTTAAAATGTGAGGTTTACAATTAAACAAACAAATCTTCCTTTTCTCTAATTTGAAGACTAGAATTTATATTAATCTTAGGCTCAAACTTTTTCTAAAGGTAAGTTCCTATAGTTAATTACATCTTAAGCAACAAAAGTTACTTAAAACAACTTTTGATTCTGGCTGTAGTCCATTTTTTAATAATTTTTTAAATTTAGTTTTCACGATTGATCATTATAGAATATCAAAAGGATTTCAAAAGGAAAGACTCAAATGCAAAAAAACTAATTGATGAAACTTAAATGAAGAAGAGTAATAGATGTCTAAGATACATGGAAATTTTGTGACATATCCACTTCCTATTTTTTGACTATAGTGATTTCGGAAGAGAGTTATTTGATATTTCAGTTGAGTTATTTGATATTTCAGTTGAGATTTTATTTAAAACTCAATACTTAGATCATACGATGTATGATCGTGAGAAAGCATAGATTGTGTTGATTTATTTCGTGACTATATGAATAACTTTGAAATCTTAAGGCCGAAAAGAGGTTTACTGAAGCATGTATGACCTCAGAAACATAATCTCACATTAATCATGTATAAATTGTAATGGAATTACAACCCTATTTGGAAATTGCTATCATCTAAACCTCCTAAGTGTAATTAAAATCGTGCATGATCAATCCTAATGAATGTAAGATAAGATAGATTATTATTTATTAAGAGAGCCTTACAAATCAATTTTAAAATTGAGCTGCCTAAATATGTGTGGTATGCATAATGTTCTGAGACTAAAATAAACATATTTTTAGAATTTAAAATATTAATTTTTTTAAAGCTCATCACACTCAAGTATTTAATTATTTTGGTTAAAACTTAGTGTCGAGAGAATAGAACAGATTGTCCATAGGTATGCAAGTCCTTGAAAATCAATGTTTAGAAGATTTATTCATAAGTTCAAATGATATGCAAAGACAAAATTCACTCTAAAAGACAGTGACTCTCGAAGTACATATCACCTTTTGTGTGAAATCAAAAAGTGCCTAAAATAAAGGAATATATGCAATATGAAATGCTTATGCATAAAGTGGTCCTTTCATGGCGATTCCTAAAATGTAGAGAAGTTGCTACTCAATTTGGTTCAGTCAATTTTGTTGTTTTATATGCATGACATTTTTAAGGGATGAATGCAATGTTTTCCTTACCTTAATTTTGTTTATGAGTTTCATTTATTTTTTAAAATTTTAATTCAAAATTATTTAGTTAGAATAAGAAATTAATCCTTAATTAGCTAACCGATAACCCAAGAAAAAAGAATAAAACATCGACCTAAAATTTGGTCAAACCTATCCAACACAAATAAAACTACATAGCAAAGATGACAAAAGGGTACCGACCCTAGTCCAATGTCATACTTTTATTTATGGTATTCCTCTAGTTTTACAGGTGTTTCATAACTGGAGAATGAAGATCTATGGTGAAACTTAATTAGTTTTAAGCCAACACCTTGTAAATCTATGGCCAATAAACTCTCATTTTTGTTTTGAAAAATTAGGGTTAGGGTCATAATTCATACATATCGGTTGATCATTTCATACATTGACTTTTATTTATCTTCAAAAGTGGTTTTAATTTGAGGCAATTTTTGATATATTATCATTTTTTGTTTCTTTTTTCCTTTCCTTCCTCAGAGCTGAATTCTAAGTCAATGCTGAGCATCGAGGTTTTATTTCTGTCAGCAACTATATCTTCTCTTCCTTATCCTCATACATGGCCTCGACCTTATGTTTGATTTTTGTAAGAGTCTCCACCTTCTCATTATATAGGAGCAATGGAAGATTGTTGAGCTACCACATGATGGGCTTTAACTTTATTCTCTTCCACTCTCAAATCTTTTTTTCTTTTCTTCTTCTTTATTTGCTACCACGGTACTAGAGAAGTCTATTCTTTTCAGTGGAGTGTAGTAAGCATCATATTTTTAAATTTCTACTTTGTGTATTGAAAATGGTTAGAGCTTTCCTTTGAAGCAGTATTCTTGTCCTTAATAGTAGTATTTGATGCATTGATGAAATGATGAAGTAACCATTTAATATAGATTTAAAAACTATTGAACCTGTAAGACATTGAATGAAGTCTCAAAATCTATGATATAGAATTTCACGGTTGTCACCAAATCACCTATCTTCAACAACAAAGTAATTGAATTGAGGGCTTTTCCTCTTTTTTGGTTGAAACCACAAAACATTGTCTTATCTACTGTCAGCCTACTGGCATCAATATATACATTTGTGAGTGTCCTCAGGTTCATGATATTGATAGAGGTGCATGGATAAATGAGCAACCCTGAAAGCATGAATTTGTTGATATTCACCGAGAAGTACAACAGAAGGATGTGATTAGCTGTTCCCAATAATGAACATGACACTTGACTGCTCTTTTAATGAACAAACCTCATTTGAAAAAGTACTAGCTAGCTGAGTCAATCGATTCTCATGTCTGTCACTCTAAAGTCCTCTAATTCTACACCCATGAAAGTTTATTTCCTTATTTATTTGCACTCAATCCCATTAACTACATTCTCATCCAATAAATCAATATGTGATTCTCACCATTTTTTAACTGAGATAATACCATCTCGAAACTTACATGTTCTCACAACAGGTATTAATATTTTAATTGACCAAATTAAAAAGTAAATGAAGGTTTCAAATCAACATAACTTCTTCCAACATTAAAGCCTAATACTTCACACAAATTTCTTTCAACACTTAATCACTTATCATTTTAAGGAAAAAATAAAGAAACCTCAGAATCCATGGAGAAAACACAACCACACATGAGTTTAAAAATAGAAATCATGCACATAAACAATAAATCTAAATTAAAACCAAATGTATTCAAAAAGATAAAAACTTATCTCAAATCCTCTCCACAAAATGTCTTAAAATTCCTTTGAATTCTCTTCCTTCATTCACAATATAAACTAAAACTTAAAATAAAATAAAAGTGGCTAGCGACGACGACGACGACGGGCGGCGGCGACGACGATGGGCGGCGACGGCGGTTACTTTGATGGATGATAGATTTTGGATCCCCTCTCTTGATGATTTAATTCATCTTTTAAAAAACTCCAAAGGGTGTCTTGGTGTCTCTTCAAAATGTGTCTCCATTCAATGAATCTTCTAGAAGTTGTCTATTTTTAAAAGCTCATTGAAAGAATTTTTTTTGTCCATGGGCTATTTCCTACGTTTTTACCAATTGTTGCTTCAACCACCTCTTCAAAAATTCATCTAAATTAAATGAATCATCAAATAACTATTTTTGACGTTTAAGAGCGGGGTACCTGGTGCTTAGGCGTGGCTCTCTCTGTATAACTGGTGCGTAAGTGTCAGTCTTGGGCGCTCAGGCGCCCTAGTTCATTTTTTCACCTTTTTTTCAATTTTGCTCCAAATTTGACCCTTTTTTTACTCTTTTTACCATTTTTCATACATTTGATTGTACTTGCAAGAAAAAAACATAAATACCTTTCATATAAGCACAATATCTCAAAAATAAGTATACAAATATTCATAAAAAGGCTATATATTTTAGGTGTATCAGGGTGCTAGGCAAGTATACGTATTGTTTCAAGTCATATAGGATTTTCCTTAAAAACCCCATTATTGATCCCACGAGGAAAACGGTAACTCTTAAAATCAACTTGCAGAATTTCTATTTAAATTGCAAATTTAAATAGATAAGAGGTCTATAATGATATGCTTACTAAAAATTATTACTAAAGAGTTAAAAAGAAAGTAGCAACTAAATTTACTAGGTTAAAAAAAATATAACAACGAGTTTGGATATTATGGAAAACCTTCTCCCTTGCAAATAGATTTTAACCTATATATTGTGCAAATACAAGCATGCCTTATTCTTTACCCCCTCCCGGTGCTAGCAAAGAACATTGACTAACTTAAGGCCAATTCCTTAACATCTCAATTCCGCACAGAACTATATAGCCTCTCACCTCTAGATGTCCATAAGCCTATGTCACTATGATGGTCGAATCCCAGCGTCAGGGTACTAAGCCTCAAGCCAAATTGATAAGAATCTAGTCTGTCACTCTAGAACTAACTAATTCTACGTCCATCAAAACTTATCTCTCTATTTATTTGCACGCCTTTTGATGATCGTCATAGCTCTGCTTAGAATGAAGTGTGGTATCCACTAGTTATGTGAAATCATAACCCTTCCAGGCTTAGAATGAAGTGTGGTATCCACTAGTTATGTGAAATCATAACCCTCCCAGGTCATTATGTTTCTCAACAGATTTTAACCTCACAAGTGGCCAATTTGTAAAGAAAGTGAAGATTCAGTGAAAATACCATCACAATTTTTTAAGAGTAAAAAGAAATTTTTAAATCATTCTCATCCCACAAGATTAATTCCCATATGCAAGGAGAAAGAAAGGGAACTACTCATAATTCATGAAGATTAAACAAAAATAAAATATTTGCAATAAAATCCAAGTCTTACAACAAAAGCTTAAACACAAATACAAAGTACCTTATGTCTTCTCCCCAAGTAAACTTCTAAAATTTCCATTAAGCAATCTTCAAACTTTTTCACACTAAAATACACTCACACTTACACTTAAACACAAAATAAGAAAACCCTAATTAACTATTGCTGCTCAATTGAAGTTTTTAGGCTCCATAAGGTCTCTAAATTAGGCCGAATCCTTCTCATTTAATTGAAAATAGAAAATAACAAAGGGTTGCTTCAAACACACCTCCAAAATTTGGTCAAATTCAATGGATCTTCTAGAAAGGTAGTTACTGGTATTATAGCGCCGGTCTGGGGGGTTATAACGCCCATTTGGCTGAAGTCTGGAGCTATTAGCGCCAGGGGTGGTGCTATAGCGCTACCTATATTTGCCCATTTTTGCTTCATTTCCCCCTCATTTTCCTTAAATGTCCATTCTAAGTACCAAAAAAATATACAAAATATATTCTTTTAAAGTGGAATATCATAAAAAATGTACATAAAATGCTTATAAAATATGCACTAGAAACATGTTATTTTTAGGTGGATCTGCGATTAAATAGGCCTGAGTCTTGAATACCAAAGATTTTACCTTCATATCCACACAATTCTTAGCACAACTCAACAACCATCTGCTTCAGTATAGTGTCCTCCGCTCAAAATTATCCAACCGAGCCACTTGTCCAACCTTTTATACTACAGGAGTCACATATGGCATGTGCACCAAAGCATAATTAATTTTTTTCCAAATAAATGTGAGGTGTCACCTCATGATCCCCTTCTCCCTCCCTCCCTCTCTCTCTCTCTCTCTCACGCTCTCTCTCTCCCTCCCCCCTTAGTAGTATCCTCACCCGCCTCCTTTGAAGGGTGCTCACTATCTCCAAATTGGTTGATTCCCTCAACATCCTTTTTGTGCTCATGCTGATTAATTAACTCAATCATCTTGTTGTCTCTCTCTGAGAAATTAATTACCTAAATACTCATTCAAACCTTATTAACTTAAGCTCTTTTCTCAACAAACAAGGCCACAAAATTCCTTAAGGTAACATTCTACAGGCAAAAAAGGGAAGTAAGAGAAAAATATATTTTATTATAGCATGAGTAAAATAGAAAAATCGTAGTACATACCTAATAATTTAAATTATGTAAGGAATTTTAAGACTATAGATCCCTTCTTTGTTGTAGCCACCTTACGACGGTTGGGGGAACCAATGTGAGATGAATGGTCACTTGAGGGCCCAGACACAACCTAAACTAGCCATTGATGGCTCCACCCCATGGGCCACTACCACCAAAGTGACATTTGTTAATATCATTCAAGACAAATCCCTCTAACTATAAGACATGTCGACTCTCTTTTGCTTCACCACACCTTTCCATCATTTCCCACCCTTTGCATTTTTTTGCTTGTCAAACATTCCACAGAGCAATTTTTGTTTGGAATGTTCATCTGTGCTCGAGTAAGATCAGCCATAATTAGATAATGTATGTAAGGAGCAAATGGATCTGAAAAGCAAGGCGCTGATGGTAAAGCAATGGGTCTATAAGACATCTCATTACTATATTTCTAAGAATTAGAGGCCCAAGAATCCAATAGAGTGTTAATATAATGAACATTTATTAATTGTCCAAGATAATTATTGCATTTAATTATTTTGTTCTTACCATAACATGACCTCCTAAGATATGAGAGAATTAGATAACTAAATATGTATGATAAAAAAGTGAATATTTAGACAAGTAGGGATTGAGTATCTCTCGATTGATCCATCAACATAAACTAACTAAATAGAAGAATTTCGAAATAGATTATGAATGGTCATCCTTGATCGTCAGATGATCAGACTGAATTCAATCAAAGCACTCGCAGGCCAAGAATGGGAGGCCAAGTATGAAGGTCGAGTGCGAGAACCAAGGAAAAGCGGGGGGTGGGGGAGAATCTCTCAATTCAATAAATGAGTCAACTAAGAGAAAATCTCACCAAGTCCCCAACCATTGCGGGAAATGACTGTTAAAGACATTTGTGTTACTAGAGCTCTAAGGATAATATATGTTTGAAGATGTTATTTTATGGAGACTAGCCTCTATAACTTAGGGGTTATTAAAAGTAAACCTGATTCTGACATCCACTCCGTTGAGCTATAGAAAAACCCTAATCTTCCTCATCTTGCTCAACTTCTCTCCCCCCTTGTCATCTTTCTTCCCCTAGCACTCTATTATTTGGGCATGATTTAAGAACAAATATGGGTTCAATAAATACATTACTATATAAGAATTATGTAGTACGTATGTAAATCTCTTAAAAATATTGAGGGCTAATATGACATCTCGCGTGCATAACGAACCTAATTATATGAATCCCATTCTCTCTCTCTCTCTCTCTCTCTCTCTCTAAATCACTTCATGACATGTGCTAATTGCTTTAAAAATCTTCCATTAGTGATTGCTAGATTTCCAAAACACATATGATAGTCTCGTGATGGCTCGTTAATGTCACTACTTAGCTTTACTTTTGAATTCCTTTCATATCAGATTGAAAGGTGTGACCACCGTGCACTAGAAGATGCTCAACCATATCTTTTGTGCTCTCTAACTTAACAATCAAATATAAATTTCCTATTTGTTTATGCGCTTGCCGGAACCCCCAACGTTTATCTCACCAATTCAAGCTTCATCATGATTTTATCTATTTTTGTCCCGTTTGAAAATCTTTTGAGAGAATATTTTCTCTACTATGTAAATTATAATATTACAAAATTTTATTTTAAGTTTCTTATTTTATCTACCCTTATTTTTGTAAGATTTTCATAAGAGATTTATATACACACCATGTAGTTCTTAAGCTTTTCGGTAAGATTAGAACTTCGTGTAATGATATTATCACTTTAAGTTTTAGGGCCCGTTTGGGGCAGCTTATAAGTGCAGCGGCATTTTTGAAAACGCCGTCTAACCGTCTGGTTTGCGCATTTTTGAAAATGTTGTCTGCCAACTGCGGCCCGTGGGTCGCGCTTCTCCTGAAACGCAAAAGCTGCTTATCCCAAAGTATGAATATAGTTTTCTTTTGTTTTGTTCATTCTTTCGCTAAATTAGTATGCTTATTATTAACATATATAGGTATTATTTTCACTTGCTGAATTTGACATAAATTTTGCATGTCGATCGAACCACAATTATGTTTATTTATTTCATATTTGAATCATGCTTTCAAAATTAAATAAATTAAACCCATTTCAAACATTGTGTTCGGTACGCAAGAAATGTAACAAATGAAGTCAAATTTGTAATGGTTTCTACTTTAAGCTAAGAGGATAGGAGGAGTGGACATGCATCCAACTAAATTTGTCTACCGTTTATTAAACACAAAGAACCATGTCATGGGATTAGTTATTCTTCTTTCCATTAGCCATGCAAAGATAATGGCTTATAACCTTTAAAATAACTAGTCTTTTAAGACTAGTTGATTTGACAAACACCTTGGCATCTCAAATGCTCTCTTCTTTTTCACAAATGATTTTTTATCATTATTATTTTATTCCTTTCTTCGATGAAATAATATTCTTCAATAATTATATTATAAATTTCAATAGTTCTTATAATATGACACAAAAAAGAGTTTTAGGGGAAAGAAGGTTAATTATCAATTAAGAAATATACACACACATACATACATACATACATGTATACATACATGTATACATACATACATACATACAATTATAGAGTGTATGTGTATATATGTGTATATATATGTATGTGTATGTACATGTATGTGTGTATATGTGTATGTACGTGTATTTGTAAGTGCGTGTGTGTGTGTGTGTGTGTGTGCCGCAAGCCATGGCCTGTTGGTTGGCGGGGCTCACTGTAAGTCCCCTCAGGTCACGGGTTCGATCGCCCGTGGCGTGGGGTTCTCAAATAGTTATGCACATAACGCAGGCTTTCATTAAAGAGCCTTGATGCATATGAGAAATCAATATTTGGGCCTCTGCCAAATATCACTTTTCTTTTAAAAAAAGAAAATATATACACATGTTTTGGCGCATACCCCGGCCTGTTGGTTGGCATCCACGGTATAAAACCCATCAGGTTGGGGGTTGGAATCTCTCTAGGACAGTTGGTCTTAAGGAGGTGGTACTGAAATTTGTAGACAGCTGATGAGGGAGCGTGGCAAGGAAACGACAACATTGGAGGAGAAGGAAACGGCGGAGGATGATGAGGATGAGAACGAGGAGATAGAAGAGGATGATTATGATAGTATTTTTTTTCCCTCACATTTATGTTGTACATTTGAACATATATTATTTCTGTAAACAGTTATATATATATTTTAGAGCGAATGCATTTTATTTATTTCGTTATTTGATTGAATAATTTATTGTTTCTCTGTTATTTTATTTCATTAAATGCTTAGAATAATATATTAAATGTTGTGATAACATATATAGTAATATAAATACAAAAGGGATGAACTGTTTTTTTTTTTCATTGTTGTTGCTGCAGGTTTCTGACGACATACCGTCAGTTTTACGACAACTTTTAACATATCCGTAGACAAAACAGATGACTAACCGATAGACTTATTTACTGATGTCTAACCGACATATAACCGACAACTTAAGAGCGTTATATGAAAACGACGGTTGCAACAATTTTCGACAGTTAATCCTACGATTATAAAAACAGATGCATAAGTGACACAAAACCACCAGTTTGCATGCATAAAAAAACTGACGAGTGAGACACATTTTCGACGTGCAAGCTGTCGTTATTACTGACAAAGTAACCGCCTGAAACCGCTGACTCGAAAAAAAGCAACGGCATTAATTTTTGGGTTGTGCGTCAGTAACTTTTCGCCATCGGAATATCAGTCAGTTTTAAAATTATTGATAAACATTTTACCTACGAGTTTAAAACCGCCAATAAACTGGCAGAAGCATCAAAAGCTACGATTTTTCTTATCATAACTAATGAAATTTGTCCATCGAAAATTGTCATTATTCCCCTGGTGTTTTAAAGAAAATACTACATTTATTTGAATTTAAAAATTAATAAAAAGCAAATTAAATTAAATTTTCGAATTTATAAAGCAAGCATGCACCTGAACTACCTTTTAAGGCAAACTACATTTCATATTTTTCACTTTTATCAAAGAAAATCAACAATAAAGTCAATGTGCTCAAGNGAAAATACATTTATTTGAATTTAAAAATTAAAAAAAGCTCATTAAATTAAATTTTCGAATTTATAAAGCACGCATGCACCTAAACTATCTTTAAGGCAAACTACATTTCATATTTTTCACTTTTATCAAAGAAAATCAACAATAAAGTCAATGTGCTCAAGACTTTTAAAAAACAGCTAAATGATAGCACAAAGTCAACAACGAAGATGATAGCTTTAATGCGGATGCAAGCAGCGAATATATTCACACATTGAACATAAAATATTTCGTCTGCTATTGTGCTCTAACTTTTAAAAAACACTAGTATAATTAGCATCCTAATCAGCTTAATCATTAGTTTATAACAACTTTTAATTATTGATCATTATAAATTTAGAAAAGTTGAACCATATATATATATATATATATATATATATATATATATATATATATATATATATATATAGAGAGANAATTCTTGATATTTGAAAATAAAATAAGCAACTAACTAATTTGATTAAATATTTACAAGATGAAGGAAATATAAGTAAAATATATTTTCCCTTATCATGAATCAATAGCAAGTATAGAAATTATGTTGTGGAAGTATTCTAAATATGTTATGTCAAATATGAGCAATAATATTCTTTATCCTTACTAGAGATGCTATAAAGAACATTTACTAATCTATAGTTTGAATAATTTTGAAGTCCGGTTAGGTAAGAAAGATACTAGCTCTCACTTTAGAGTTCCCTCTTCTCCCTCCACCGGGGGGCTAACATCTTGTATCTAAACCTAAACCTATAAATCAAATTAGGGGCTTTAGTCTGTCACTCTAAAGTCCTCTAATTCTACACCCATGAAAGTTTATTTCCTTATTTATTTGCACTCAACCCCATGAACTACATTCTCATCCATGAAATCAATATGTGATTCTCACCATTTGTTGACTTAGACAATACCATCTCGGATCTTACATGTTCTCACAACAAGTACTAACATCTTAATTTGCCAAATCAAGAAGTAAATGAAGTACAAGGTTTCAAATCAACACAACTTCTTCCAACATTGAAGCTTAACACTTCACACAACTTCCTTTTAATACTTAATCACTTATCATTTTAAGAAAAAAGATAAAGAAAACTACTCAGAATCCATGGAGAAAACACAACCACACATGAGTTTAAAAGTAGAAATCATGCACACAAATAAGAAATCTAAATTAAAATCAAATCTAGTCACAAAGATAAAAACTTATCTCAAATCCTCTCTACAAAATGTCTTAAAGTTCCTTTGAATTTTCTTCCTTCACTCACAATGTAAACTAAAACTTAAAATAAAATAAAAGTGGCCGGTGGCGGCGACGACGATGGACGGTGGCAGCGGTTACTTGGATGAATGATAGGTGTTAGATCCCCCCTCTTGATGATCCAATTCATCTTTTAAAAAATGCTTTGGTGTCTCTTCAAAATGTGTCTCCATTCAATGAATCTTCTAGAAGTTACCTATTTCTAAAAGCCAATTGAATGAATTTTCGTGTCTATGGGCTATTTCCTACGTTTTTACCAACGGTTGTTTCAAACACCATTTCAAAAATTCATCTAAGTTCATGAATCATCAAATAACTACTTTTAACGCTTAAGCGTGAGGTACCAGGTGCTTAGGTGTGGCTCTCTCTGTAAACTGGTGCGTAAGCGCCAGTCCTAGGCACTTAGGTGTCCCAGTTCATTTTTTGCACCTTTTTTCATTTTTGCTCCAAATTTGACCCTTTTTTAACTCCTTTTACCATTTTTCATCCATTTGATTGTACTTGAAAGGAAAACACACAAATACCTTTCATTAAAGCACAATATCTCAAAAATAGGTATATAAATATGCATAAAAAGGCTATGTATTTTAGGTGTATCAGGTGCTAGGCAAGTATACATATCATTTCAAGTAATATAGGATTTTTCTTAAAAACCCAGTATCGATCCCACGAGGAAAGCGACAACTCTTAAAATCAACTTGCAGAATTTCTATTTAAATTTCAAATTTAAATAGATAAGAGGTCTATAATGACATGCTTACTAAAAATTATTACTAAAGAGTTTAAAAGAAAGTAATAACTAAATGTAACAACTTAATAAAATATAACAGCGAGTTTGGATATTATGAAAAATCTTTTTCCTTGCAAATAGATTTTAATCTATGTAGGATTCAAATGATTTAAGACAAAATTGATGTATTGTGGCAAATATAAGCATGGCTTATTCTTTAGCCCTCCCGGTGCTAGCAAAGAACATTGACTAACTTAAGGCCGATTCCTTAACATCTCAATTCCGCATCGGAACTATATAGCCTCTCACCTCTAGATGTCCATAAGCCTATGCTACTATGATGGCCGAATCCGAGCGTCAAGGTGCTAAACCTCAAGCCAAATTGTAAGAATCTAGTCTATTACTCTAGAACTAACCAATTATACGCCCATCAAAACTGATCTTCCTATTTATTTGCACCCCCCTTTGATGATTGTCATAGCTCTGCTTAGAATAAAGTGTGGTATCCACTAGTTAGGTGAAATCATAGCCCTCCAAAGTCATTATGTTTCTCAACAGATTTTAACCTCACAAGTGGCCAGTTTGTAAAATAAATGAAGATTCAATGAAAATACCATCACAATTTTTTAAGAGTAAGAAGAAGTTTTTAAATCATTCTCATCCCACAAGATTAATTCTCACATGCAAGGAGAAAGAAAAGGAACTACTCATAATTCATGAAGATTAAACAAGAACAAAATATTTGCATTAAAATCCAAGTCTTATAACAAAAGCTTAAACACAAATACAAAGTACCTTATGTCTTCTCCCCAAGTAAACTTCTAGAGTTTCCATTAAGCAATCTTCAAACTTTTTCACTGTCAAATACACTCACACTTACACTTAAACACAAAATAAGAAAACCCTAATTAACTATTGCTGCTCAATTGAAGTTTTTAAGCTCCATAAGGTCTCTAAATTAGGCCAATTCCTTCTCATTTAATAGAAAATAGAAAATAACAAAAGGTTGCTTCAAACACACCTCCAAAATTTGGTCAAATTCAATGGATCTTCTAGAAAGGTAGTTACTAGTACTATAGCGTCGGTCTGGGGCGCTATAGCACCCATCTGGCTGGAGTCTGGCATTATTAGCACCAAGGGTGGTGCTATAACGCTACCTATATTTGCCCATTTTTGCTCCATTTTCCCTCATTTTCTCTAAATGTCCATTCTAAGTACTTGAAACAAAAAAAAAAATACAAAATACATTCCTTTAAAGTGGAATATCATAAAGAATATACATAAAATGCTTATAAAATATGCACTAAAAATTAGTTATTTTTAGGTGGATCTACGACTAAATAGACCTGAGTTTTTAATACCAAAGATTTTACCTTCATATCCACAAAATTCTTAGCACAACTCACAACCATCTGCTTCAGTATGGTGTCCTCTCGCTCAAAATTATCTAACCAAGCCACTTGTCCAGCCTCTTATACTACAAGAGTCACCTATGGCATGCGCAGCAAAGAAAAATTAGTCTTTTCCAAATAAAGTTGAGGTGTCACCTCATGATCTCCTTCTCTCTCTCTCTGTCTCTCTCTCTCTATATCTCTCTCCCCCTCCCTCCCTCCCTTAGTAGTATCCTCACCTGCCTCCTTCCCTCCCTTAGTAGTATCCTCACCTGCCTCCTTTGAAGGGTGCTCACTATCTCCAAATTGGTTGATTCCCTCAACATCCTTATT
This sequence comes from Phalaenopsis hybrid cultivar, assembly GCA_002079205.1. Classification (NCBI taxonomy): domain Eukaryota; kingdom Viridiplantae; phylum Streptophyta; class Magnoliopsida; order Asparagales; family Orchidaceae; genus Phalaenopsis; species Phalaenopsis hybrid cultivar. The sequence continues at coordinate 28,195 of JXCR01042846.1, forward strand.
GTGCTCAGGCTAATTAATTACCTTAGTTATCTTGTTGTCTCCCTCTAAGAAATTAAGTACCTAAAAACTCATTCCAACGTTATTAACTTAAGCTCTTTGCTCAACAACCAAGGCCACAAAATTCCTTAAGGTAACATTCTACAAGAACAATAGGGAAGTAAGAGAAAAATATATTTTATTATAGCATCAGTAAAATAGAAAAATTGTAGTACATACCTAATAGTTTAAATTATTTAAGGAATTTTAAGACTATAAATCCCTTCTTTGTTGTAGCCACCTTACCATGGTTGGGAGAACCCATGTGAGATGATTGGTTACTTGAGGGGGCCAAACACAACCTAAACTAGCCATTGATGGCTTCACCCCATGGGCCACTACCACTAAAGTGACATTGGTTAAAATCATTCAAGACAAATCCCTCTAACTGTAAGACATGTCGACACTCTTTTGCTTCACCACAACTTTCCATCATTTCCCACCATTTGCATTTTTTTGCTTGTCAAACATTCCATAGAGCAATTTTTGTTTGGAATGTTCATCTTTGATCGAGTAAGATCAACCATAATTAGCTAATGTATGTAAGGAGCCAATGGATCTGAAAAGCAAGGGGAGGATGGTAAAGCAATGGGTCTATAAGACATCTCATTACTATATTTCTAAGAATTAGAGGGCCAAGAATCCAATAGAGTGTTAATATAATGAATATTTATTAATTGTCCTAGATAATTATTGCATTTAATTATTTTGTTCTTATCATAACATGACCTCCTAAGATATGAGAGAGTTAGGGAACTAAATATGTATGACAAAAAAGTGAATATTTAGACAAGTAGGGATTGAGTATCTCTCGACTGATCCATCAACATAAACTGGCTAAATAGATGAATTTGGAAATAGATTATGAATGGTCGTCCTTGATTGTCGGATGATCAGACTGAATTCAATCAAAGCACTTGCAGGCCAAGAACAGGAGGCCAAGTATGAAGGTCGGGTGCGAGAACCAAGGGAAAGCGGGGGGTGGGGTTGGGGGTTGTTGGGAGAGAATCTCTCAATTCAATAAATGAGTCAACTAAAAGAAAATCTCACCAAGTCCCCAACCTTTGCGGGAAATGACTGTTAAAGACATTTGTGTTACTAGAGTTCTAAGGATAATATATGTCTGAACATGTTATTTTATGGAGACTAGCCTCTATAACTAAGGGGTTATTAAAAGTAAACCAGATTCTGACATCCACTCCGTAGAGCTATAGAAAATCCCTATCTAATCTTCCTCATCTTGCTCAACTTCTCTCCCCCCTTGTTATCTTTCTTCCCCTAACACTCTATTCTTTGGGCATGATTTAAGAACATATATGGGTTCAATAAATCTATTAATATATAAGAATCATGTAGTATGTATGTAAATCTCTTAAAAATATCGAGNGGATTCTGACATCCACTCCGTTGAGCTATAGAAAAACCCTATCTAATCTTCCTCATCTTGCTCAACTTCTCTCCCCCCTTGTTATCTTTCTTCCCCTAGCACTCTATTCTTTGGGCATCATTTAAGAACAAATATGGGTTCAATAAATCTATTAATATATAAGAATCATGTAGTATGTATGTAAATCTCTTAAAAATATCGAGGGCTAAGATGACATCTCGCGTGCATAACGAACCTAATTATATGAATCCCATTCTCTCTCTCTCTCTCTCTCAATCACTTCATGACATGTGCTAATTGCTTTAAAAATCTTCCATTAGTGATTGCTAGATTTCCAAAACACATANTATCGCATCTCACGTGCATAACGAACCTAATTATATGAATCCCATTCTCTCTCTCTCTCTCTCTCTCTAAATCACTTCATGACATGTGCTAATTGCTTTAAAAATCTTCCATTAGTGATTGCTAGATTTCCAAAACACATATGATAGTCTCGTGATGGCTCGTTAATGTCACTACTTAGCTTTACTTTTGAATTCCTTTCATATCAGATTGAAAGGTGTGACCACCGGGCACTACAAGATGCTCAACCATATCTCTTGTGCTCTGTAACTAAATAATCAAATATAAATTTCTTATTTGTTTATGCGCTTGCCGGACTCCCACGTTTATCTCACCAATTCAACCTTCATCATGATTTATCTATTTTTGTCTCATTTGAAAATCTTTTGAGAAAATATTTTCTCTACTATGTAAATTATAAGATTTTCATAAGAGATTTACATACACACCATGTAGTTCTTAAGCTTTTCGGTATGATTAGAACTTCGTGTAATGATATTATCACTTTAAGTTTTAGGGCCCGTTTGGGGCAGCTTATAAGTGCGGCGGCGTTTTTTAAAACGCCATCTAATCGTTTAGTTTGCGTGTTTTTGAAGACGCTGTATGCCGCATTTAAGTTTTTTACACTAAACGCAAACCGCAGGTCGACTCCCACAGTCGACTCGAGGGCCGCGTTTCTCCTGAAACGCACAAGCTGCTTATCCCAAAGTATGAATATAGTTTTCTTTCGTTTTGTTCATTCTTTCGCTAAATTAGTATGCTTACTATTAACATATATAGGTATTATTTTCAGTTGCTGAATTTGACATAAATTTTGCATGTTGATGGAATCATAGTTTTGTTTATTTATTTCATATTTGAATCATGCTTTCAAAATTAAATAAATTAAGCCCATTTCANTGTTTTGTTCATTTGACATAAATTTTGCATGTTGATCGAATCATAGTTTTGTTTATTTATTTCATATTTGAATCATGCTTTCAAAATTAAATAAATTAAGCCCATTTCAAACCTTGTGTTCCGTACGCAACAAATGTAGCAAATGAAGTCAAATTTGTAATGGTTTCTACTTTAAGCTAAGAGGATAGGAGGAGTGGACATGCATCCAACTAAATTTGTCCACCGTTTGTTAAACACAAAGAACCATGTCATGGGATTAGTTATTCTTCTTTCCATTAGCCATGCAAAGATAATGGCTTATAACCTTTAAAATAACTAGTCCTTTACTACTTGTTGATTTGACAAACACCTTGGCATCTCAAATGCTCTCTTCTTTTTCACAAATGATTTTTTTATCATTATTATTTTATTCCTTTCTTCTATGAAATAATATTATTCAATAATTAGATTATAAATTTCANGCATTAGCCATGCAAAGATAATGGCTTATAACCTTTAAAATAACTAGTCCTTTACTACTAGTTGATTTGACAAACACCTTGGCATCTCAAATGCTCTCTTCTTTTTCACAAATGGTTTTTTATCATTATTATTTTATTCCTTTCTTCTATGAAATAATATTATTCAATAATTAGATTATAAATTTCAATAATTCTTATAATATGACACAAAAAAGAGTTTTAGGGGAAAGAAGGTTAATTATCAATTAAGAAATATACACACACATCAATACATATATACAAATATATAAACATACATACATACATACAATTATAGAAATATATATGTGTGTGTGCGCGCGCACGCGCGAGCGCGCGTGTATCGATTTTCTTTAAAAAAAGAAATATATATATGCACACGCTTTGGCGCATACCCCGGCCAGTAGGTTGACATCCACGGTATAAAACCCAACAGGTTGGGGGTTGGAATCTCTCTAGGACAGGTTGTCTCAAGGAGGTGGTACTCAAATTTTTAGACAGCTGANTAATTGTGTGTGCGTGCGCGCGCGTGTATCGATTTTCTTTAAAAAAAGAAATATATATACACACACGCTTTGACGCATACCCCGGCCAGTTGGTTGGCATCCACGGTATAAAACCCATCAGGTTGGGGGTTGGAATCTCTCTAGGACAGGTTGTCTCAAGGAGGTGGTACTCAAATTTTTAGACAGCTGATGAGGGAGTGTGGCAAGGAAAAGACAACATTGGAGGAGAAGGAAGCGGCGGAGGATGATGAGGATGAGAACGAGAAGATAGAAGAGGATGATCATGACAATATTTTTTTTTTCTCACATTTAAGTTGTACATTTGAACATATATTATTTCTGTAAACAGTGATGCATATATTTTAGAGCGAATGCATTTTATTTATTTCGCTTTTTAATTGAATAATTTATTGTTTCGCCCTTATTTTATTTCATTAAATGCTTAGAATAATATATTAAATGTTGTGATAACATATATAGTAATGCAAATACGNGAAACAGTGATGTATATATTTTAGAGCGAATGCATTTTATTTATTTTGTTTTTTAATTGAATAATTTATTGTTTCTCCCTTATTTTATTTCATTAAATGCTTAGAATAATATATTAAATGTTGTGATAACATATATAATAATGTAAATACGAAAGGGATAAACTATTTTTTTTTTCATTGTTGTTGCTGCAGGTTTCTGGCGACATACCGTCAGTTTTACGACAACTTTTAACATATCTGTAGACAAAACAGATGACTAACCGATAGACTTATTTATTGATGTCTAACCGACACATAACCGACTACTTAAGTGCGTCATATGAAAACAACAGTTGCAACAATTTCCGACAGTTAATCCAACGATTATAAAAACCGATGCATAAGTGACACATAACCACCAATTTGCATGCATAAAAAAACTGACGGGTGAGACACTTTTTCGACGTGCAAGCTGTCGTTATTCTGACAAAGTANTAACCGACGACTTAAGTGCGCCATATGAAAACAACAGTTGCAACAATTTCCGACAGTTAATCCGACGATTATAAAAACCGATGCATAAGTGACACATAACCACCAGTTTGCATGCATAAAAAAACTGACGGGTGAGACACTTTTTCGACGTGCAAGCTGTCGTTATTCTGACAAAGTAACCCCCTGAAACCGCCGACTCGAAAAAAAATGACGACATTAATTTTTGGGTTATGCGTCAGTAACTTTTCGCCATCAGAATATCAATCATTTTTGAAATTATTGATAAACGTTTTACCTACGAGTTTAAAACCGTCAATAAACTGACAGAAGCATAAAAAACTACGATTTTCCTTATCATAACTAATGAAATTTGGCCATCGAAAACTGTCATTATTCCCCTAATGTTNCGACGACATTAATTTTTGGGTTATGCGTCAGTCACTTTTCGCCATCAGAATATCAGTCATTTTTGAAATTATTGATAAACGTTTTACCTACGAGTTTAAAACCATCAATAAACTGACAGAAGCATCAAAAACTACGATTTTCCTTATCATAACTAATGAAATTTGGCCATCGAAAACTGTCATTATTCCCCTAATGTTTTAAAAAAAATACATTTATTTGAATTTAAAAAATAAAAAAAAGCTCATTAAATTAAATTTTCGAATTTATAAAGCACGCATGCACCTAAACTACCTTTAAGGCAAACTACATTTCATATTTTTCACTTTCATCAAAGAAAATCAACAATAAAGTCAATGTGCTCAAAACTTTTAAAAAACAGCTAAATGATAGCACAAAGTCAACAACGAAGATGATAGCCTTAACGCAGATGCAAGCAGCGAATATATTCACACATTGAACATAAAATATTTCGTCTGCTATTGTGCTCTAACTTTTAAANACATTTTCATCCCACAGTCTTTATATGCATAAAAAGTGAAAAATATAGAATTTATAATCCAGGCATTGATACACAGTTTTCCTTTGCTTTTTATCATTCATTGTTCCATAAGTTAAATACATTGGCTCTTTGAAACCACCAATTTCATGATNTCATTTTCATCCCACAGTCATGATATGCATAAAAAGTGAAAAAAATAGAATTTATAATCCAGGCATTGATACACAGTTGTCCTTTGCTTTTTATCATTCATTGTTCCATAAGTTAAATACATTGGCTCTTTGAAACCACCAATTTCATGATTTCTCCCCGTTATGGATGCAAATGACTTAAAACCCCACTAAGAAAACAAAAAAAAAAAATTAAGAATAGCTGGTTGGTTTGGTAAGAACATCATGATATAAATACTTGGGATAAATTATCTAAACTATTGAAATGATATATTCACTATAGTAGATAAGTTATAAAGACCGAAATAAATAAATATACAAGAAATGCAAGTCTGAGATGGTAAGATTAAATCTCTACCCTTGGATTAAATTGCATCCCTTGTAGGATTCATCGTAGCGGCTGCTCTCAGCATTACTTTTGAGGCTAATTCGTTTTTCCACGACGTTATAGAATCGGGTTGAATTTTCCTAAGAACTTCAATCCTTAAGCAGCGTAAAATAATAATATAAAAGCACATTTTCTAAGCTGAAATATGATGAGTATTTCTTTCTTTGATGATGAATGGCTTGCATATTTACAGGATGTACAAGTTAAAGGTACACATGCATATCATTAGGTACTTTTTAGTTCTTAGCTTCTAAGATTAAGGGAAAGGGCCCATAATTGCATATTTCACTTTTCATTACACTTTTTTGATGATGTTACACATGAAGTTAGATAGATTTTGATTCATTTGGTTTTATGGATAAACAATCCCTTTTTAACTTGAAAGTCTTTTAAAAATGAATAAAACCATCATTCCTGCATTAAAGAATTGAAGTTCAAAAAAATAATTAAAATGAAACAAATGATTGAAGAAAAAATATGGGCTTACTATTGAGTATCATTCTAAATAATAGATTGAGATGNAGAGACTTTATACGAGTCTTCAGTCACCTCTAATATGCCTAACAATTCGGGTACCACCTCCCTAAGGCAAACTGTGCCAGAGGGGATTTGAACCCCCGGCGTAAGGGAAAATATTTGCGTACATAAGACGTATGTTGCGTACGTCAGGGGTTATTCAGGGGGTACAGGGGGGTTATATCCAAGTTATACCCCTCTGTAACCTCTGTGTAATTCCCTTGTAACCTCAGTGTAATTTATTTGTACTCATAAAACTACAGAAGCGCGAAACTCATTTGTATGTTACAGGTAGTTTACAAAGAGGTTACAAGGGGGTTACAGAGGGGTATAACCCCGATATAACCCTCCTGTACCCCCTGAATAACCCCTGGACGTACGCATCGCTGCGTACGTCTTATGTACGCAAATATTTTCCCGACGTAAGGGGTCTTATACCGTAGATGACAACCAACTGGCCACGATACGCGACACACTCACACACACACACACACACACACACACACACAACACACACACACACACACACACACACACACACACACNTAATGCAAATACGAAAGAGATAAACTGTTTTTTTTTTTTCATTGTTGTTGTTGCAGGTTTCTGGCGATATACCGTCAGTTTTACGACAACTTTTAACATATCTGTAGACAAAACAGATGACTAACCGATAGACTTATTTANTTCCCTCAACATCCTTGTTTGTGCTCAGGCTAATTAATTACCTCAACCATCTTGTTGTCTCCCTCTAAGAAATTAAGTACCTAAGAACTCATTCAAACCTTATTAACTTAAGCTCTTTGCTCAACAACCAAGGCCACAAAATTCCTTAATGTAACATTCTACAAGAAAAATAGGGAAGTAAGAGAAAAATATAGTTTATTATAGCATTAATAAAATATAAAAATCGTAGTACATACCTAATAGTTTAAATTATTTAAGGAATTTTAAGACTATAGATCCCTTCTTTGTTGTAGCCACCTTACCAGGGTTGTGAGAACTCATGTGAGATGATTGGTCACTTGAGGGGGTCAGACACAACCTAAATTAGCCATTGATGGCTTCACCCCATGGGCCACTACCACCAAAGTGACATTTGTTAAAATCATTCAAGAAAAATCCCTCTAACTGTAAGACATGCCGACACTCTTTTGCTTCACCACAACTTTCCATCATTTCCCACCCTTTGCATTTTTTTGCTTGTCAAACATTCCACAGAGCAATTTTTGTTTGGCATGTTCATCTGTGATTGAGTAAGATCAGCCATAATTAGCTAATGTATGTAAGGAGCCAATGGATCTGAAAAAGCAAGGGGAGGATGGTAAAGCAATGGGTCTATAAGACATCTCATTACTATATTTCTAAGAATTAGAGGCCCAAGAATTCAATAGAGTGTTAATATAATGAACATTTATTAATTGTCCTAGATAATTATTGCATTTAATTATTTTGTTCTTATCATAACACGACCTCCTAAGATATGAGAGAATTAGAGAACTAAATGTGTATGATAAAAAAGTGAATATTTTGACAAGTAGGGATTGAGTATCTCTCGACTGGTCCATCAACATAAACTGGCTAAATAGATGAATATGGAAATAGATTATGAATGGTCATCCTTGATTGTCGGATGATCAGACTGAATTCAATCAAAGCACTTGCAGGCCAAGAACGGGAGGCCAAGTATGATGGTCGAGTGCGAGAACCAAGGGAAAGCAGGGGGTGGGGGTGGGGGCTGTTGGGAGAGAATCTCTCAATTCAATAAATGAGTCAACTAAAAGAAAATCTCACCAAGTCCCCAACCTTTGCGGGAAATGACTGTTAAAGACATTTGTGTTACTAGAGTTCTAAGGATAATATATGTCTGAACATGTTATTTTATGGAGACTAGCCTCTATAACTAAGGGGTTATTAAAAGTAAACC
>JXCR01042846.1:39692-56160 GCA_002079205.1 Phalaenopsis hybrid cultivar
CATATGATAGATTAAAAAAATTTTCCCCCAAATCCCTTCACTTAAAATTTAAATACTTAATAATAATTTAATAACAATTATATTTTCAATTTAATCATTATTTTAATTTTTTCTTGACTTAATATTAAAATATTTAGTGTAATATCTTTAGAATGTGATCAAAATGATGAAGTTAATAGAAGATAATGGATACTAGAATCATATCAATTGACTCCTCCATATACCCTCAATTATGTAAATACATTACAAGGAAAAGTTGTTGTAACCGACAACTTAAATATATGTAGGCAAATGCATTAATTTTCGACGACATAATGACCGTATATCAACATAATTATTTGCGACGACATAACTATAGGATAGTTATCAATTAGCTACACTATGAATTTTCCGACAGCATTTTTGTTATTGCTGACAGTATATAGAATCAGTGTAAAATAAATATTAACTGACAGACACAATTCGTTAGTTATCGCGGAACCCGTTATTTGATGGAGTGTAAATCGACGATTTATTTTAATAGGCGATGACAATGACAGTCCGGAACTTTCAAGTCATTTATAAGCCGTCGGTAAATGCCCTAATTAAACATTCCCCACTAGAATTCCTCATTTCCTTCTCTTCTTTCCTGTCATCTCTTTATCTTCCCTCCCTCCCCGAAACCCTTGGTAACACCTAGCCCTCTCTCGATTTCGTTCAAGACCAACACCTTTGTGACCGAACCCTCGTCATACAGTCACTATTGGAGCTTGCTGAGCTATAAGAAGGATTTAGCGCTAATTAAATTTAGTAATTTCTCCTCGTTGATGGATTTTATAAATGAAGGATTAAGGCTTAAAGCAGTGAATTATGGTTTTATCAAGTTAGAGGCTTTATTTTGACCAAAATTTAGCTTAAATTGAAATGTAAAGGATTCTTAGGGCTACATTAAGGATTTATCATTAGTAGGACATCGTAAATCCAAATTTATTAAATCCACCTCATTGTCGGATATACTAAATTCAAATTTAACATGAATCAAAAACAAAAATTCAGACCTTAAATCTGAATTTGCATAAATCCATTTGATTTACACGTCTTTTTTTGCCATTTGGCAAGATTTAATATATCGGCTACTAAACAACCCCTTACTCTCGACTCATCCCGAATTTATTAAATCCACATTCAGATGATTTAGTAAACCCCAGATTTATCAGGAATCAACATCATTCTTAGATTTACGAAAAAGATCAAGATATACTGATGTATGTTTTTTTTTTATTTGGCAAGATTTAGCTCATAAATTATGCTTAAAACCGATTCCGAAGCAACTCCTAAGTGTTAGATTTAGGTGTTGTTTGGTTGCAAGTAGGATTTAGCTTGAATAGGATTTAATAAACCAGTCTACAAATCCAGATTTATCAAATCCTGAGATCGTTATATCCTGAAAACTATTTGGTATGTTAGTAGATATTTTTTGGTGGGACGTAATGTAGGGCTGTGAATTTTGCTTGAACAATGATAATCACTAAAAAATTGATTCAAAATTTGACTCGTACATGAAACTCATATTGAAATAAACATGCCGAGCTACGAGCTGAAATTTTACAAGAATTTTTTTGGAGCCTACATCAGTTCGACTTAAAGTCTGATAGTTTAATATCTTCGTAATGTTAGTCCGTCAAAGATTATTAATTAGTCGAATATTGATTCAAAATCCATTAAGACGCCTCCCTCTAATATTGTATGTTATTGTAGCTACACCAATCCTCTCATGGATACATTTGTTTCATATTTTCTCTTCAAGTAAAAAATCAATCATAAATGTAAGCATTCTTGTCTCTACAACTTTTAACTAGATTGCTTTAACACCTTTAAACATACTCTGTGAAAGAAATATTTCATATGACGTAAGAGGGTTCACTTCACCATCCAATGAGAAATTTGATTTTTATTGCCAAAATAAAAATTCACTTTGAATATTATGTTCTCTAATGTGATGAACATAATATTCAAAGTGAATTTTCATTTTTGCAATGAAATTTAGATTTATCATTGGATGATATGTGAACACTCTTACAAAATGTGAAGTATTTCCTTCACATAGTATCTTTAGATGTTTCCAAGTAATCTAGTAAGAGTTGCTGAGACGAAAATATTTAGGTGGATCAGTGGATTTACACTTGTAGAGAAAATGTGAAAGAAATATATTCGTTAAAGGGTTGGTATAGCTATAATGGCAGACAAGATTAGAGGCAAAATTTGAATCAGTGTTTGCCAATTATCGATCTTCAACAGCCTTAATAGCCTCAATAGGCTGTTAACATTTTGATTTCAAGCTTAACTGTGCTCAACTCGATATAAATTTGATACAAATAGTTTGGCTTGTAGCTTGGGTTGTTTATTTTGATTCGCTATTTATCCGAGCCAACATTAAAATCAATTAATTTTCAAGTGATTGTTGTTGTTTGAGCAATCTAAAATGTTCAATCCTTTTACAATGTATTGATTATTGTCAGGTTTGATCACCTCTTGATAAAACTCTGCCATTAGATTTACTATCAAAACTAAATATATTATATTCAGTTAAATACACTTTATCTAGATAGAAAAGGAATGAACGAGGAGTTCTTGAACGAGGTTGAGGCCTTTGTGGCAGCTGCATCTTAATTACTGGTTTACCAATTTAAGAGTAGGTTCCAGTGTCCATGCTCGAAACATAGAAATCGAGCACTCCTAATGCCTGACAAAAAGAGATGTGATTTATACCTTTGGAGATTTCAAACTGATCACTGGATTAGAACTTCACATGGGGAGGGCGATCCTACAACATTCAGCTCTGCTCCTTCCACGAGTTATGATATTTGATGGAACAAACATCATTATGTAAGACAAGTGCATTAGGAGGAGACACCAAATCTCGAGGCTCAAACATTTCTTGATTTATTGAATGCTGCTCAAAGATTATTGTGAAAAGGTTGCACGCCTCATTTTGAGTTATCTAGAGCTCTTAAAATGCAGAAAATTAAAACAAATTATAACATGCCACAAGATTGCTTCAATCAGTTTGCAGTATTGCTGAAAGAGACAAATCCACCTAAACATTTAGTCCCTAGAGATTTATACAGGACAAAAAAGTTGGTCTCTAAGTTAGGGCTTAAAGTAGAGAAGATTGATTGTGATGTAAATGATTGTGATGTAAATGAATTTATGCTATACTAAAAGACTAGTGCAATAAAGACTCAATGAAGATTTTGTAATTTCCTAGACTCAAACCTCAGAGTAGAAAAATTGAGAGACAAGAGGAAGTTCCATTCAAGTAGCTACTTTATCTATCGCTTATTCTACATCTATAGAGGCTATACAGTTCTATGCATACTACTCCACATATGACGTGACATCCTAGCAGATCAGAACAAAATAACTAAATGAATCATATGAAGAATAAGAAGATGTGTAAACATTTAGATCGCTCAAATCCTGAGTTTGCTACGGAGGCACGTAATGTTCGGCTTTGCTTATGCTCTGATGACTTCACACCCTACAGTCAGACCACATCACCTTCTCTTGTTGGTTGGTGATTATTACGCCATACAATCTACCACCTAAGATGTGCATGAAACCCCTTTCTTCTTGATGACACTAATTATACCCGATCCCAATAGCCCTAAAGGGACGATAGATGTATATTTTTAGCCGTTGATAAATGAGCTACAAATTCTTTGGGAAAGATGTATCATGACGTACGACGACTTCATGAAACACAATTTTCTGATGAACACAACATTAATGTGGCAATAAGTGGTTTTTCTAAATATGCAATGTTATCTAGATGGAGCATTGTGGGAAAGTTAACATGTTCATATTGCATGAATTCATCTAAGGCATTTACACTTTAGCATGACAAAATAATTCATGATTTAACTATCATCGTATGTTTCTCGATGCTAAACATCTTTTTAGGAGGAATATAAATACATTCAAAAAGAACAAAATTGAGAAATTATCACCACCTTTAAGAATATCTGAAGAAGATATACCACAGATGGTTAGTGACATTTCAAAGATTATTATATGCATTGACTTTTCTTTGCATCATCCACCATGTTTTATTGTCACTCATAATTGGACAAAGAAGTCAATTTTTTTGGATCTGCCCTATTTGAAGAATAACTTGATCATGCACAATTTGGATGTCATGGACATAGAAAAAAATTACTTTGATAACTTCTTCAACACTGTGATGGATGTTAACGGAAAAAGTAAAGATAATGTGAATGCCAGACTTGATTTGAAAAAGATATGAAAAAGGCATGAGTTAGAGATCCAAGAAACTACTGTCGACAATCTCATTGAGCATAAAGTAGATTATTCTATTAATTTATCCCAATGAAGAACAATTTATGAGCGAGTCCAATCACTAAAATTCTCGAGTTAGTATGCTTCAAATTTGAGCTGTTGTATTGATGTAGGTGCAAGAAAAAGTATTTGAAATGAAAAGTCACAACTGCCATATTTTTTTGACAAAATTTGATCCCAATCGCACAGAACTGTTTATTGAGCGAATTCCTTACTCCATTGATTGAAATAAATGTTTTCTTTAGGAAATTATGTGCAACTCATTTGAAACTTGACGGTGTACGTCTACTAGAAGCAAACATTCTTTTAACATTTTGCAAGCTCAAGAGAATATTTTTGCTTAGTTTTTTCGACTTGACAAAGCATCTGCTTGTACATTTATCCCATAAGGCATTAACTGGAGGTCGACTAAAGTATCGATGGATGTATCCATTTGAGAGGTAATTTCTTTTTCACTTGGTAGTTAATCACTCATTTATTAAGAATATTGTCAATTTGTGCTAAGCAACATTTGTTTTTTAGATTATTTAATAAAATGAAGAGAACTTAAAGAATATGGCTTGACTGGAAGGATTGATATGTGAATCATGTTTACTACAATAGAAAATGACATTTTGCTCCTATTATTTCGAGGAACAAGAATCTACAAATGAATCATTGGGTTTGGTGTCACCATGGACTATTTTTAGCTGTTATTGAAGCTTCGCTGAGGTGCACATTACTTTATCTTAATGATCATGAACTTCAAGCAACAATACTTTATGCTCTTCTCAATTGCGATAAAGTTTAACTTTTTATTGAGTAATACATTTTTTGTTAGAGTTGTTCACTCAGTTATCTAGAAAATGTCATGATGAACTATTTCAATGATATTTCAATGTATGAACAGTTTATCCATGGATTTATTAAATTTAGTTGAAGACGATAACCTCAACAAGGAGATCACATATTAATAGATTCATGATTGAAGAAATAGAGTAACCGAACAAGGGCTGATAGATTTTTCTTGGGGACCTATGCACATCATGAAAATCTGGCAAATTTATGATGTAAATAGGTATGAGTTTCATATAAAATCTTGGTCCAAAGGAAAAAAGTCTTGTAAATTCAGCGTTTGTGTTAAAGCAAATGCTAAATTCAATGACGAGATAGACTGTTATGGGTTTCTCAAAGAAGTTGTTATGCTATGTTATCCTGGCTCTATTAGAGGAAGTGTACTCATATTCATTTGTGTTTGGTTTGGTCCTATTCCTAATCATGGAACAATGTTAAAACAACCATGTTATATCACATAGTTGAAAGTGAATAGAAGACATGTTAAATATGATCCTTTCATTCTAGCATGACATGCGAGTCAATTTTACTATCTTTGATATCCCTATAGAGCAAAAGATAACGTTGACTGGGCTGTTGTCATATCGAGTAAACCAGGAACCACCATTGATATTCAAAATAATATTGAACATGCTCATCAAGAAATTGAAATGTTAGATTTATATTTTTTTACAATGTTATCAATGAAAAGCTCAATCTAGATGATGTTATTGGCAAAATACAAGGAAATTAATCTCGATGATGAGTACAACTCTGATGCTGCATTTGAAGAAGAGATTCATACCACATCTTGCAGTCACTCTTTGAACAATGCTAAGTAAGATGGGTAAGTTACTTTAAATATTTAAAACTCTAATCTCATAAGTCTGTAGATTGTACTTTACAGTTTCCCATTTGATAATTTTGTACTTATCTATTTCATTTTCATTTGACCAGCTTGTGGGTTCAACTGCACAGTTTCATTTTTTAGTTTATTACATACTTTTGTGTTTTCAAATTTGGTAGTTGTATCTTGCACTTTACAACTTTGTCCACTTATCTACTGCACAATNTATATGCATACTACCCAATGGGGAATTGTTTCCTTAAATTTTTGCTAAACTTCTAGTATCATATGATAGATTAAAAAAATTTTCCCCAAATCCCTTCACTTAAATTTAAAAACTTAATAATAATTTAATAATAATTATATTTTCAATTTAATCATTATTTTAATTTTTTTCTTGACTTAATATTAAATTATTTAGTGTAATATCCTTAGAATGTGATCAAAATGATGAAGTTAATAGAAGATAATGAATACTAGAACCATATCAATTGACTCCTCCATATACCCTCAATTATGTAAATACATTACAGGAAAAGTTGTTGTAACCGATGACTTAAATATATGTAGGCAAATCATTAATTTCCGACGACATAATGACCGTATATCAACATAATTATTTGCGACGACATAACTATAGGATAGTTATCGGTTAGCTNGACGACTTAAATATATGTAGGCAAATGCATTAATTTCTGACGACATAATGACCGTATATCAACATAATTATTTGCGACAACATAACTATAACATAGTTATCGGTTAGCTACACTATAAATTTTCCGACAAAATTTTTGTTATTGCTGACAATATATAGAATCGCTTATAATTAAATATTAATTGACAGACACAGTTCGTCAGTTATCGCGGAATCCGTTATTTGATGGGGTGTAAATCGATGATTTATTTTAATAGGCGATGACAATGACAATCCGTAACTTTCAAGTCATTTATAAGCCGTCGGTAAATGCCCTAATTAAACATTCCCCACTAGAATTCCTCATTTCCTTCTCTTCTTTCCTCTCATCTCTTCGTCTTCCCTCCCTCCTCGAAACCCTTGGTAACACCTAGCCCTCTCTCGGTTTCGTTCAAGACCATCGCCTTCATGACTTAACCCTCGTCATACAGTCGCTATTGGAGCTTGCTGGGATCGCGTGATCACGACTTGCAGAGTCTTGAAACTCCCATTTTTATCCTTCTGCACGTCTCCTACCTGAAACCATTGACTAAGGTAACTTTACGTCATTTTTCTCGTGATTTCATGCCTAAGGGGCTATTTGGTCGCACTGTGAATCCAGATTTATCAAATCCATATGCTATTAAATCCAGAATAGTGTTTGGTTCGATTGAGGTTAAATCCGGAAAAATATTTTGAAGAAAATGAGTGAAAACCAAAGTGCAACATGGATTTATTGGTGAAATCTGAATTTATAAAATCAGTGATCTAAGTTGTGTTGGGCTATAAGAAGGATTTAGCGCTAATTAAATTTAGTAGTTCCACCTTGTTGATGGATTTTATAAATCAAGGATTAAGGCTTGAAGCAGTGATATATGGATTTATCAAGTTAGAGGCTTTATTTTGACCAAAATTTAGCTTAAATTGAAATGTAAAGGATTCTTAGGGCTACATTAAGAATTTATCATTAGTAGGACATGGTAAATGCAAATTTATTAAATCCACCTCATTGTAGGGTTTACTAAATTCAAATTTAACATGAATCGAAAGCAAAAATTCAGACCTTAAATCTGAATTTGCATCAATCCATTTGATTTACATGTCTTGTTTTGCCATTTGGCAAGGTTTAATATAGATCCTGGAAAAATCTTGTTTAAAATCGGCTACTAAACAACCCCTTACTCTTGACTCATCCTTTTACAATGTGTTGATTATTATCAGTTTTGATCACCTCTTAATAAAACTCTATCATTAGATTTACTATCAAAACTAAATATATTGTATTCAGTTAAATAAACTTTATATAGATAGAAAAGGAATGAACGAGGAGTTCTTGAACGATGTCGAGGCCTTTGTGGCAGCTGCATCTTAATTATTAGTTTACCTATTTAAGAGTAGGTTCCGGTGTCCATTCTCGAAACATAGAAATCGAGCACTCCTAATGCCTAACAAAAAGATATGTGATTTATATTCAACCTATTTAATAACATGGATATATATATGTATATGTATATATATGTATGTATATATATATGTATGTATATATATATGTATATATATATATATATATATGTATGTATATATATATATATGTATATATATGTATGTATATATATATATATGTATNGGTTAGCTACACTATGAATTTTCCGACAACATCTTTGTTATTGCTGACAATATATTGAATCGGTTATAAATAAATATTAACTGACAGACACAGTTCGTCAGTTATCACAGAACCCGTTATTTGATGGGAGTGTAAATCGACGATTTATTTTAATAGGCGATGACAATGACAGTCCGTAACTTTCAAGTCATTTATAAGCCGTCGGTAAATGCCCTAGTTAAACATTCCTCACTAGAATTCCTCATTTCCTTCTCTTCTTTCCTCTCATCTCTTCTTCTTCCCTCCCTCCCCGAAACCCTTGGTAACACCTAGCCCTCTCTCGGTTTTGTTCAAGACAATCGCCTTCGTGACCGAACCCTCGCCATACAGTCGCTATTGGAGCTTGCTGGGATCGCGGGATCGCGACTTGCAGAGCCCTGAAACTCCCATTTTTCTCTATCTGCACGTCTCCTATCTAAAACCATTGACTAAGGTAACTTTACGTATGTTTGGTCGCATTGGTCGCACTGTGAATTTATGTTAAATGGGATTTAGTAAATTTGGTAAATCCAGATTTATCAAATCCATATGCTATTAAATCCAGAATAGCATTTGGTTCGATTGAGGTTAAATCCAGAAAAATATTTTGACGAAAATGAGTGAAAACCAAAGTGTAACATGGATTTATTGGTGAAATCTGAATTTATAAAATCAGTGAAACCCAAATCAGTGATCTAAGGTGTGTTGGGCTATAAGAAGGATTTAGTGCTAATAAATTTCAGTAATTCCACCTCGTTGTTGGATTTTATAAATCAAGGATTAAGGCTTAAATCAGTGAAATATAGATTTATCAAACTAGAGGCTTTATTTTCACCAAAAATTAGCTTAAATTGAAATGTCTTTTTTTGCCATTTGGCAAGATTTAATATAAATCCGGGAAAAATCCTATTTAAAATCGGCTACTAAACAACCCCTTGCTCTCGACCCATCCCAAATTTATTAAATCCGTTGATTCAGAGGATTTAGTAAGCCCAAGGTTTATCGGGAATCAGCATCATTCTTAGATTTACGAAAAACATCAAGATCTACTGATGTATGTTTTTTTTTTTTATTTGGCAAGATTTAGCTTAAATCTTGCATCAATTATGCTTAAAACTAGCTCTGAAGCAACTCCTAAGTGTTAGATTTAGGTGTTGTTTGGTTGCAAGTAAGATTTAGCTTGAATAGGATTTAATAAACCCTGCAAATCTAGATTTATCAAATCCTGAGATCGTTATATCCTGAAAACTATTTCGTATGTTAGTAGATATTTTTTGGTGAGATGTAGGGTAGGGCTGTGAATTTTGCTTGAACAATGATAATCGCTCAAAAATTGATTCAAAGTTTGGCTTACACATGAAACTCATATTGAAATAAACACGCTACGCTACGAGCTGAAATTTTAGCAAGACTTTTTTTGGAGCCTACATCAGTTCGACTTAAAGTCTGATAGTTTAATATATTCGTAATGTTAGTCTGTCAAAAATTATTAATTAGTCAAATATTGATTCAAAATTCATTAAGACGCCTCCCTATAATATTGTATGCTATTGTACCTACACTAATCCTCTCATGGATCCATTTGTTTCATATTTTCTCTTCAAGGGAAAAATCAATCATAAATGTAGCATTCTTGTCTCTACAACTTTTAACTAGATTGCTTTAACACCTTCAAACATATTTTGTGAAAGAAATACTTCATATGATGTAATAGTGTTCACTTCACCATCCAATGAGAAATTTGATTTTTATTGCCAAAATAAAAATTCACTTTGAATATTATGTTCTCCAATGTGATGAACATAATGTTCAAAGTGAATTTTCATTTTTGCAATGAAATTTAGATTTCTCATTGGATGATATGTGAACACTCTTACAAAATGTGAAGTATTTCATTCACATAATTATCTTTAGATGTTTCCAAGTGATCTAGTAAGAGTTGCTGAGACGAAAATATTTAGGTGGATCAGTGGATTTACACTTGTAGAGAAAATGTGAAAGAAATATATTCGTGAAAGGGTTGGTGTAGCTATAGTGGCAGACAAGATTAGAGGCAAAATTTGAATAAGTGTTTGCCAATTATCGATCTTCAACAGCCTTAATAGCCTCAATAGGTTGTTAACATTTTGATTTCGAGCTTAACTGTCTCAACTCGAAAATAAATTTGATACAAATAGTTTGGCTTGTAGCTTGGGTTGTTTATTTCGATTCGCTATTTATCCGAGCCAACATTAAAATCAATTAATTTTCAAGCGATTGTTGTTGTTTGAGCAATCTAAAATGTTCAATCCTTTTACAATGTATTGATTATTATCATGTTTGATCACCTCTTGATAAAAATCTGCCATTAGATTTACTATCAAAACTAAATATATTATATTCAGTTAAATGCACTTTATCTAGATAGAAAAGGAATGAACGAGGAGTTCTTGAACGATGTCGAGGCCTTTGTGGCAGCTGCATCTTAATTACTGGTTTACCTATTTAAGAGTAGGTTCCAGTGTCCATGCTCGAAACATAGAAATCGAGCACCCCTAATGTCTGACAAAAAGAGATGTGATTTATACCTTTGGAGATTTCAACCTGATCACTGGATTAGAACTTCACATGGGGAGGCCGATCCTACAACATTCAACTCTGCTCCTTCCACGAGTTATGATATTTGATGGAACAAACATCATTATGTAAGACAAGTGCATTAGGAGGAGACACCAAATCTCAAGGCTCAAACATTTCTTGATTTATTGAATGCTACTCAAAGACCATTGTGGAAAGGTTGCACATCTCATTTTGAGTTATCTAGAGCTCTCCAGATGCAGAAAATTAAAACAAATTAGAACATGCCACAAGATTGCTTCAATCAGTTTGTAGGATTGCTGAAAGAGACAAATCTACCTAAGCATTTAGTCTCTGGAGATTTATACAGGACAAAAAAGTTGGTCTCCAAGTTAGGGCTTAAAGTAGAGAAGATTGATTGTGATGTAAATGAATTTATGCTATACTACAAGACTAGTGCAATGGAGACTCAATGAAGATTTTGTAATTTCCTAGACTCAAACATCAAAGTAGAAAAAGTGAGAGACAGAAGGAAGTTCCATTCAAGTAGCTACTTTATCTATCGCTTATTCTACATCTATATAGGCTATGCAGTTCTATGCATACTACCCCACATATGACGTGACATCCTAGCAGATCTGAACAAAATAACTAAATGAATCATATGAAGAATAAGAAGATGTGTAAATATTTAGATCGCTCAAATCCCGAGTTTGCTACGGAGGCACATAATGTTCGGCTTTGCTTATGCTCTGATGACTTCACACCCTTCAGTCAGACCACATCACCTTATTCTTGTTGGTCGGTGATTGTTACGGCATACAATCTACCACCTGAGATGTGCATGAAAACCCTTTTCTTCTTGATGACACTAATTATACTCGATCCCAATAGCCCTAAAGGGACGATAGATGTATATTTGTAGCCGTTGATAAATGAGCTACAAATTCTTTGGGAAAGATGTATCATGACGTACGACGACTCCATGAAACTCAATTTTCTGATGAACACAACATTAATGTGGCAATAAGTGGTTTTTCTAAATATGCAATGTTATTTAGATGGAGCATTGTGAGAAAGTTAACATGTTCATATTGCATGAATTCATCTAAGGCATTTACACTTCAACATGATAGAATAATTCATGATTTAACTATCATCGTATGTTTCTCGATGCTAAACATCTTTTTAGGAGGAATATAAATACATTCAAAAAGAACAAAATTGAGAAATTATCACCACCTTTAAGAATATCTGAAGAAGATATACCACAGATGGTTAGTGACATTTCAAAGATTATTATATGCATTGACTTTTCTTTGCATCATCCACCATGTTTTATTGTCACTCATAATTGGACAAAGAAGTCAATTTTTTTTGGATCTGCCCTATTTGAAGAATAACTTGATCAAACACAATTTGGATGTCATGGACATAGAAAAAATTTACTTTGATAACTTCTTCAACACTGTGATAGATGTTAACAGAAAAAGTAAGGATAATGTGAACTCCAGACTTGATTTGAAAAAGATATGAAAAAGGTGGGAGTTAGAGATCCAAGAAACTACTGTCGACAATCTCATTGAGCATAAAGCAGATTATTCTATTAATTTATCCTAATGAAGAACAATTTATGAGTGAGTCCAATCACTAAAATTCTCTCTGATGACTTCACACCCTTCAGTCAGACCACATCACCTTATTCTTGTTGGTCGGTGATTGTTACGCCATACAATCTACCACCTGAGATGTGCATGAAAACCCCTTTCTTCTTGATGACACTAATTATACCCGATCCCAATAGCCCTAAAGAGACGATAGATGTATATTTGTAGCCGTTGATAAATGAGCTACAAATTCTTTGGGAAAGATGTATCATGACGTACGACGACTCCATGAAACTCAATTTTCTGATGAACACAACATTAATGTGGCAATAAGTGGTTTTTCTAAATATGCAATGTTATTTAGATGGAGCATTTTGAGAAAGTTAACATGTTCATATTGCATGAATTCATCTAAGGCATTTACACTTCAACATGACAGAATAATTCATGATTTAACTATCATCGTATGTTTCTCGATGCTAACATCTTTTTAAAAGGAATATAAATACATTCAAAAAGAAAAAAATTGAGAAATTATCACCACCTTTAAGAATATCCGGAGAAGATATACAACAGATGGTTAGTGGCATTTCAAAGATTATTATATGCATTGACTTTTCTTTGCATCATCCACCATGTTTTATTGTCACTCATAATTGGACAAAGAAGTCTGCCCTATTTGAAGAATAACTTGATCAAACACAATTTGGATGTCATGGACATAGAAAAAATTTACTTTGATAACTTCTTCAACACTGTGATAGATGTTAACAGAAAAAGTAAGGATAATGTGAACTCCAGACTTGATTTGAAAAAGATATGAAAAAGGTGGGAGTTAGAGATCCAAGAAACTACTGTCGACAATCTCATTGAGCATAAAGCAGATTATTCTATTAATTTATCCTAATGAAGAACAATTTATGAGTGAGTCCAATCACTAAAATTCTCTCTGATGACTTCACACCCTTCAGTCAGACCACATCACCTTATTCTTGTTGGTCGGTGATTGTTACGCCATACAATCTACCACCTGAGATGTGCATGAAAACCCCTTTCTTCTTGATGACACTAATTATACCCGATCCCAATAGCCCTAAAGAGACGATAGATGTATATTTGTAGCCGTTGATAAATGAGCTACAAATTCTTTGGGAAAGATGTATCATGACGTACGACGACTCCATGAAACTCAATTTTCTGATGAACACAACATTAATGTGGCAATAAGTGGTTTTTCTAAATATGCAATGTTATTTAGATGGAGCATTTTGAGAAAGTTAACATGTTCATATTGCATGAATTCATCTAAGGCATTTACACTTCAACATGACAGAATAATTCATGATTTAACTATCATCGTATGTTTCTCGATGCTAACATCTTTTTAAAAGGAATATAAATACATTCAAAAAGAAAAAAATTGAGAAATTATCACCACCTTTAAGAATATCCGGAGAAGATATACAACAGATGGTTAGTGGCATTTCAAAGATTATTATATGCATTGACTTTTCTTTGCATCATCCACCATGTTTTATTGTCACTCATAATTGGACAAAGAAGTCTGCCCTATTTGAAGAATAACTTGATCAAACACAATTTGGATGTCATGGACATAGAAAAAATTTACTTTGATAACTTCTTCAACACTGTGATAGATGTTAACAGAAAAAGTAAGGATAATGTGAACTCCAGACTTGATTTGAAAAAGATATGAAAAAGGTGGGAGTTAGAGATCCAAGAAACTACTGTCGACAATCTCATTGAGCATAAAGCAGATTATTCTATTAGTTTATCCTAATGAAGAACAATTTATGAGTGAGTCCAATCACTAAAATTCTCGAGTTAGTATGCTTCAAATTTGAGCTGTTGTATTGATTTAGGTTCAAGAAAAAGTATTTGAAATGAAAAGTCACAACTGCCATATTTTTCTACAAAATTTGATCCCAACCATACAGAACTGTTTATTGAGCGAAGTCCTTACTCCATTGATTGAAATAAATGTTTTCTTTAGGAAACTATGTGCAACTCATTTGAAACTTGACGGTGTACGTCTACTAGAAGCAAACATTCTTTTAACATTTTGCAAGCTCAAGAGAATATTTTTGCCTAGTTTTTTCGACTTGACAAAGCATCTACTTGTACATTTATCCCATAAGGCATTAATTGGAGGTCCAGTAAAGTATCGTTGGATGTATCCATTTGAGAGTTAATTTCTTTGTCACTTGGTAGTTAATCACTCATTTATTAAGAATATTGTCAATTTGTGCTAAGCAACATTTGTTTTTTAGATTTTTTAATAAAATGAAGAGAACTTTAAAGAATATGGCATGATTGGAAGGATTGATATGTGAAGCATGTTTACTACAACAGACAATGACATTTTGCTCCTATTATTTTGGGGAAGAAGAATCTACAAATGAATCATTGGGTTTGGTGTCACCATGGACCCTTTCTATTTTTAGCAGTTAGTGAAGCTTCACTGAGGTGCACATTACTTTATCTTAATGATCATGAACTTCAAGCAACAATACTTTATGCTCTTCTCAATTGTGATTAAGTTTAACTTTTTATCGAGTAATACATTTTTTGTTAGAATTGTTCACTCAGTTATCTAGAAAATGTCATGATGAACTATTTCAATGATATTTCAATGTATGAACAGTTTATCCATGGATTTATTAAATTTAGTTGAAGACGATAACCTCAACAAGGAGATCACATATTAATAGATTCAATATTGAAGAAATAGAGTAACCGAACAAGGGCTAATAGATTTTACTTGGGTACCTATGCACATCATGAAAATCTGGCAAGTTTATGTGTAAATAGGTACGAGTTTCATATAAGATCCTGGTCCAAAGGAAAAAAGTCTTGTAAATCCGGCGTTTGTGTTAAAGCAAATGCTAAATTCAATGACGAGATAGACTATTATGGGATTCTCAAAGAAGTTGTTATACTATGTTATCCTGGCTCTATTAGAGGAAGTGTACTCATACTCATCTGTGTTTGGTTTGGTCCTATTCCTAATCATGGAACAATGTTAAAACAACCATATTATATTGCATAGTTGAAAGTGAATAGAAGACATGTTAAATATGATCCTTTCATTCTAGCATGACATGCGAGTCAAGTTTACTATCTTTGATATCCCTATAGAGCAAAAGATAACGTTGACTGGGCTGTTGTCATATCGAGTAAACCAAGAACCACCATTGATATTCAAAATAATATTGAACATGCTCATCAAGAAATTGAAATGTTAGATTTATATTTTTTTTACAATGTTATCAATGAAAAGTTCAATCTAGATGATGTTATTGGCAAAATACAAAGAAATTAATCTTGATGATGAGTACAACTCTGATGATGCATTTTAAGAAGAGATTCATACTACATCTTGCAGTCACTCTTTGAACAATGCTAAGTAAGATGGGTAAGTTACTTTAAATATTTAAAACTCTAATCTCATAAGTCTGTAGATTGTACTTTACAGTTTCCCATTTGATAATTTTGTACTCATCTATTTCATTTTCATTTGACCAGCTTGTGGGTTCAACTGCACAGTTTCTTTTTTTAGTTTATTACGTACTTTTGTGTTTTCAAATTTGGTAGTTGTATCTTGCACTTTACAACTTTGTCCACTTATCTACTGCACAATGTTGTGTTTTATGTTTACTGCGTACAATTTTGCTTTTAGTTTATTGCATTGTATTTTGTTATGTTCACTAATTAATTAAATTTATTTATTTTTTTGTTGTATATGCGGATTGGAGGCAGGGACGGTCTATCTCCTCGCTGCTTGGATCACAATGTTATCTGATGAAGAAACACGTCAAGAGAGGCCACCCGAATTCTACACCCGCCCCCGCCCCCTCCCCACCCCCACCCCCATCCCCATCCCCATCCCCATCCTCACCGCTGCCCCAACCATTATTCACACCCCCAATATAATACCCACCCCACCTCAATCCCTGCCCCCAATC
>JXCR01042846.1:60827-77767 GCA_002079205.1 Phalaenopsis hybrid cultivar
TATTTCTCTATTTATTTGCACTTAATTCCATGAACAAAACATTCCTTCATGGACTTATATAATTCTCACTCTATTATAGAACTCATACTTCATTTTTCGGATCATATGTTTCACAACATATTTTAACAATTCAATTGGTCAGATCAAAAAGTAAATTAAGAGCGGAATTGAAAAACCATCACAATTTATTTTAAATTTTAACATTAACACATCCAAATTATCTCTTCATTTCACCATATCTCAAAGTATGGAGAAATAAAAATGAAACTACTCATATTTCATGAGAAAAGTACAACAAAACACAAATTTCATATATAAAAGAAAGTTCATACAACTATTATAAACAAACAACACTTATCTGAAACTCTTTGTCAAAGCAAATCCCTTGTAGCCTCTCTTAGGAAATATAGGAAGAAGAAATCTCTCACTTCTCTTCCTATCCAACACTTCTTAGAGAAGAATTCACACTTAAACTCACCACAAAACTCAAAACTATAAAGACAATAACTAACTAATGGTGTGGAATGTAGGTGTGTGAAGAGGAAAATTGAGTGAGTGGAAGAATGTGAAATGGGGCCGGAGGGGGGGGGGGGTTCCGATCAAATTTCGTCCCTAAATAGAGCCTAGGGTTGGTTCCATAATAGGTGTATCCAAAAGCTCTTCAAAAGCGTCCAAATTCATCAAATCTTCTAGAAATAGGGCCTGCACCGACATTGGCGCCAGGGCCATTTAGTTTAATCTGCCTTCTCTGTCAAACGGCGTCGTCGGCGCTGAAAATTTTTTCAAATTATCTATTTTGACTCCAAATTTCATCATTTTTGCTTCATTTTTACTCCAAATCCTAAAAAATAACAACCTGCAATAAAACATAAAAAACACCTTCCATTAAAGTGCAATATCACCAAAAATGAGTTTAAAATATGGGTTTAAAAATGCATATATTTTTAGTCTATCATGCAACTCATTCATTATTTGGATTATTTTATAAAGGTTAGTATATTGTAGTCATCAATCAATGGTACTTCAAGTTTCGGCACAAGACTCAAGATTAAGAACATATGGTAATAGTGGTGTGGAAGTGGTAAAAACAAGTCAACATCTAAGTTTTGATCAATCAACATCCAATTAGCAGAATGAGGATTAGGAATTATATTGATATTATCAGATGTAATTTCACCAGTAGAATGAGGGAAAGAACAATTCAGATAATCTTCAAATTCATTAGCTCGAGAGACCTTCAACACTTGAGCTCTCCATTTGAGATGATTTTCTATAGTAATCTGAAGGCAAATTACATTTTTATGTTGAAATAAAAAAATTCAATTGAGGAGGAATGGGTGAGTTACACCTTAGCGGCCATGAGTTATTTTCACAAATGAACAGAGAACTTGTGGAGCCTTCCATGAGAAATAGGATTGCAAGCATAAATTAAAGACCAAGGATGAATGAGGTAGAAGAAGACAAAGAATGGTTACTAGGAAAGGTGCTCTAATATCAATTGAAGAGATAAAACAAGTAGTTGCTATTTGCTTTGGTAAGATAGAACTAAAGAGAAATGCAAATAGAAAGCCATATTTCATTTTCTTTCACTGCGATCCTTATAAACAAGTACTTATCACTGAATAAAGATTACTGAAATAAAGGATTTATTGAATGATTTAATGAATATTTTGCACAATATATATCCACAAAAAAGGATCAATAAGCCCACCATGCAACATCGGACAACAAGATCCATGGAATTTTGGTAAATATTAGCAGCCTAAAGAGAGAGCCAACAATATACATAATTTCTTAAGTGGAAATGTAGCATTCCATTTAATATATTCCAACATTTCCCAAAAGAAAAAGTAATATGATTTAATGCGATAGTATTGTTGAATATACCATGATTCACCAAAGTTCTTATCATTCAGTTGATGATATATTGGGGTATTCGATTTATCTATATTATCTCTTTTGGTGCTTGCAAATTATACTGCGTCCTTTAAAGTTTACATGCTCGTAGGGGTGTAAACGAGCCGAAAACGAGCGAGCGACTCATTTATATATCGAGCTTAAAAAATTTGTTCGTGTTAGCTTGTTTGCTTAGCGAGCCTAACACGAGCTATNCGAATGGCAGTCGCTACCAAAAAGTTTTCTCTAATGTTGCAAGAGGTAACAACGCTTTTATATGCATTGTTGTTGAATCCAAGAATGTCTGGTGGATCACACCTAAGGAATAGAGCGTTGGACAGATGGGAGGAATAGACAGAGAGAGAGAGAGAGAGAGAGAGAGAGAGAGAAAGAAGTGTGCACTAATACAAGTTCTCAAAGAGTAAATCTAGCATTCTTTTATTGAAGAAATGACCCCCTATTTATAGATCAAAGGGGGATGTAATGAAGTTACATGTTTATCCCTACTTTAATAGGGATGCTACAAGTAATTATTACACCATTTCAAATTTGTAAATAATTCCATGAGCCTTTAATATCTGCAATTGAATTTGGCACCATTTGTATTTTTAACTACATGAAGAGGAGCATTTAATGACCCATAGTCATTGGTCGTCTAATAACCGTTCTAACTGCTAAAAGATCTTCCGTAGAACTTCTCAAGAGAATCCTTAGTAAAGGTCCTCTTGTTGTTACAGTGAACTTAAACCACCAGGCGAAGGGTGTAGACCAGTTGGAAAGAAGTTGGAGGGTGAGGGACAACCAGTCGGGTCTAAGAACATGTGAGGGGAGCTGACTAGAGTAAATAAAGCTAGGCACATAAGTAGTACAGGGGAAACAGGATGGAGGAGGTGGTTGAGTCGTTCGACTAGTTGCCTCTCTGTGAGATGGGGGACAGGACTGATGTACACTTCATCAGTGCACCGGTCCTTGTTCTGAATTTGATTTGCCAGCGACCGCTCCTCGGTCAGCTTAGCAGCAGGTTTAGGTGGTTGCAGTGACCCATGTCCAATCGCACTAAGGTGCGACTCTTCTGTATTTGGTTAGCGAGGCTAGCTAGGCGATTCTCCAACCACTTATCAGCGAGGCTAGCTAGGCGGTTCTCCAACCACTTAAGTCTTATGAGTCAGAGTTTAGTGTTTCCCAAGGCAGCCAAACACCATTTTGTAAATACTATCTATGACAAATAAGAATTTATTTTTTGCCAGTTTTCAAAATTTTTCATCTTTTCATTTTCTTGATTTTCGTATCGACTTGGAGTGAATCTTCGAAGATGGCGGCATGGATTCGAGGTG
The DNA here is from genome assembly GCA_002079205.1 of Phalaenopsis hybrid cultivar. Taxonomy (NCBI): domain Eukaryota; kingdom Viridiplantae; phylum Streptophyta; class Magnoliopsida; order Asparagales; family Orchidaceae; genus Phalaenopsis; species Phalaenopsis hybrid cultivar. The sequence continues at coordinate 64,058 of JXCR01042846.1, forward strand.
CTTCGACTTTCTTGGATACCCTATATATATGGTTTAAAGGAAAGTAGTGTTGCGCAGTAATTTTTCACTTTTCCTTTTTTTTGTTTGGTTTCATCCAAATAAGGTAGGAGAAAGATGAAAAATATATCTATGTGTGTCGTCAGCCATCGTCTGTTGGTAGAGCAACCTCTTTGAAGGTCATAAGTCCCCTCAGTTCACGTGTTTGAATCCTCCACTAGCTAGTTTGTCGATAGTTAGACACATAAGTGTGGTTGTGGAAACATATAATAGCATTCAGCCATTCTTTCACACACACACACACACACACACACACACACACACACACACACACACACACGTATATACATACGTATATATACATACATATACAGATATATATACATATATAGATATATATACATATACGTACGTATATATACATATAAATATACATACATCTACATATATGTACATACATATATATACATACATCTATATATATATATATATATATATATGTCTATATANGCAGAACACGAGCTTCTTAATAAGCCAAACACGAGCTGTTCGCGAACAACTAGTCATTTTGACAGCCCTACATACGCGTACTTCATCCGGTTTGCATGTGTGATCCGTGCCTAACTCTAAAACAAAATGAAGATTAAAACCACCTAAGGATTACTAAATGTTAAAAAGAAAACATTCGTGCTGTTTGTAAAGATGCTCACCGAAAAAAACAGCTGAGCCTGAAACCAAACCAAGCACCGTAGAAATATTATCATGCCCTTTTATAATTTCTCATTCAATATTATANCACGAGCTTCTTAACAAGCCAAATACGAGCTGTTTGCGAACTAGTCATTTTGACAGCCCTACATACTCGTACTTCATCCGGTTTGCATGTGTGATCCATGCCTAACTCTAAAACAAAATGAAGATTAAAACCAGCTAAGGATTACTAAATGTTAAAAAGAAAACATTCGTGCTGTTTGTAAAGATGCTCACTGAAAAGAACAGGTGAGCCTGAAACCAAACCAAGCACCGTAGAAATATTATCATGCCCTTTTATAATTTCTCATTCAATATTATAAGGAAATTATCTGCCGCTGAACTGTTGTTCCACGCACATAAAGGAAACGTTGGAGGAGAGCTTGGTAGAGCAACAGATGATTAAAAAGCACCGACAGAAGTCTATGAAGAGAACTTATGCTTTGCCTTTTACCCACAAGTCAATTGCATTCGATGGTGTGAATAACTTTCCAATAGTGTTCATAATCAATGGAGGCACAGTTAAGAAATCTGATTCCATAGCTATGAGGGGCAGTGGTGCACAACATATTTCTTTAAAATCGTAGTGCTTATAAGAGTTTTTCTTGCTTGGTAGTTTAGTATTATTGAATTTAGTGCAAGCTATGAGAACCATTTTAAGAAAATGTTCTTGTGTTAGGTGCACGAAGCACTTGGGAAGAAAATTTGAATGGTAGTCGCTACCAAAATGTTTTCTCTAATGTAGCACGTGGTAACAACGTTTTTATATGCATTGTTGTTGAATCCAAGAATGTCTGGTGGATCACACCTAAGGAATAGAGCGTTGGACAGATGGAATGAATAGACATAGAGAAAGAGAGAGAGAGAGAGAGAGAGAGAGAGTAGTGCGCAATAATACAAGTTCTCAGAGAGTAAATCTAACAGTTTTTTATTGAAGAAATGATCACTTATTTATAGATCAAAGGGGGATGTAATGAAGTTACATGTTTGTTCCTACTTTAATAAAGATGTTACAAGTAATTATTACACCCTTTCAAATTTCTAAATAATTCCATGAGCCTTTAATATCTGCAACTGAATTTGGCACCATTTGTATTCATAAATGTATGAAGAGGAGCATTTAATGACCCACAGTCATTGGTCGTCTGATAGCCGTTCTAACTGCTGAAAGATCTTTCGTAGACCTTCTCAAGAGAATCCTTAGTAGAGGCCCTCTTGTTATTACAGTGAATTTAAACCACCAGGCAAATGGTGTATCTCCATAATCTGATAGGTAGCTCTCTCTTGGACAAAGGGCATTCACACAGGAGTAGACAAAAATAAATTGAGTCTCCCTTTGGTCATCTATATATATATATATATAGACACACACACATATACATACACACCCATTTATATTAAAAAATTTACAAATGTATTTGCCCAACGCTCATTAGACAAACTAAAAATCGTTAGAGTTCTGTAGATTTATGAATTTTGGGACTTGAGGGCTGAAATTTTGCCTTCAATTCAGCTTAGATCAAATTTATTAACTCAACTAGGAGGGTAGATTGAATTTACTATTTTGGAATTTCCATGAATCCTATTTGCAGCCAAATACCCCCAATACATGACTATAGAACAATAACTAAAACCTAAAGCACAAAATAGAAGAAACACGTAAAGAAAAAACCAAGGATTCAACAAAATGTAGAATGGGGAGGGAAAAAAGAAATTTACTCTTAAGAAATAGTGTGAGATGAGGAATCGTTGAAGTCGCATGCTCGTTGGTGGTAGACAACATTCACTAGTCCCCGAACGATCTTCAAAGAGGTGGGTTCACGAGGTAGCTAGGGTTTAACAAGAATGAATATAGGAAAGCACGAATGAGCCTGGTGGTTGCGGGTTAGGATTTTAAGGTCTAAGCACCATATTTGCATCGGATACTTCTCACGCTATCAATTGACAAAGATAAAGACAGACAATGTCGCCGCATCTTTTGAAGGAAAGTTTTTGCGCCAAATATTTGTGTCGGAGCTTGTCTGATGCAATTGTTTACTCTATTTTTCTATTATTCCTATTGGAATTTGATTGCGATCTATGCAAATATGCTCAAAATATTTTTGCTTCCATCATGTGACAAAGACACAACTATGTTTCACGGCTTCGTAGGCATCTTTTGATATACAATAATGAACTATAAAATTACAGAAATATCATTTTTTTTTAACATGAATATATGGATAGGCAACATTTGTAAAATCACATATAGATTAATTCATAATATAATTGCAATTCATTTCTAGCTCGTATTACTGTAATAATAGAAATAATAATAATAAAAATAATATTGATTAATTGAATAGGCACAATGGATAAGCACCCCTTTGGTTATGATTTCAGAGTTGTGTTACTCCTAATTCGAGTCAACGTAGAGAATGAGCAAGAGACAACGGGAGAGATCGAGAAGAGAAATGGTAGTGCCTTAGTCAAGGAAGAAGAAGTCGCGGGAGAAATGTGCGACCACTATGCAGTATCGTGTCGTGTGAAGGAGAAGAATTTGCGATATTATGTCGAGACCAAAGGCTGATGAAGGAGTCGAAAACATCAAGGCTTACCTGGACCAAGCCACAATTAAGGAGGAGAAAGCTATGGTTTCTTATGTTGGTGCAGTGAGAAAGAGGAGGAGTTTAAATAGTGTTGTGCTTGTGTGTCCGTAGAGAAGGAGATGTGTTGCTCTCGCAAGAGGAAGAAGTATCTCACATGCGATTCAGGATTGAGCAGAGAGTCGAGCCCTAGCGTGCACTATTTTTAAAAGCATATGTGAATTATTATTTTTTTATGCATTAAATTATGTTTAATTAAATGAAAAATTAAAATAAATCATTTAAAATCAGTACTTCATTCATAAATTAAATTTTGAAAGTCTAAAATGGTATAAGGAATGGCAAGAAAATAGCAAACTAATGAAAGTACATTTTAAATAATTTTAAATTCATATGAAATGAAAAGTAAAGATTTAAATTATGCAGGATTACCCCGCATGTGAGATGCGATGTACCCATGCACGTCAACAAAAATGGTACAAATGTGCCTTCGAGCGCAATTTGAGGGTATGTTCGTATACATTTTTAAGGGTGCCTTCAGAAAAATTTTCAAGATACTTTCGGGTAAGACATTAATAATGTTTTGACTTTTAAGAAGGTTAAAAATGATGAGTACATAAAGTGAAACAAGAAGCAATGAATTTAAAGTTTTAATGAAATAAATTTCATTTTCTTTTGGTCATTCATTCATAGCATAACATATAAATTTAATGCATATTAGATTATAACTACTCTCAAAGTCATACTTAATGGTTTCTTTCAGAAAAAAAAATGTTTTAAGCTGATAGGCACTAGTATGTTATATTTATATTTTCTTTTTGTATTATTTCTTTTGGGTAGATATATATGATTGTGTGAATTGAGATTTTACTTATAGATTTTCTGTTACTACCGAATGATTTAATTTTTTTCGTTAAACTTATGGAGTATTAGAGGTTTTTTTATATATATTGGAAGTTTTAAAACATGGATAGTTAGTTAAATGTTATTATTGTCCGACCGTAGTGCCCGTCTTAATTAATTTTAAGCATCGGGCCAAACTGTGACAAAAGTGGTATCAGAGCAATTAAGTTTGATCATGATCTAAAAGAGTCATTAGGATGATTACTTTAATTCGTAAGTAATATTGATAAAGAATTAAATTGTATCTAATTATAATATTTCTTAATTTATTTCAGAAATATGAAAAATCAGGGGGACGAAGCTAAAAGATGATATTGTTGAAATTGATGCACCCTCGAAGATTACTGTGGTACTAATGCATTTACTTAGATGATGAATACAGTAATGTCGTTGATTAAGAACTCTCAGAATCTGACCAATTCCAGTGGATGAGGACAGATGGATAAGTATTTGAAAATTTTTTAGGATATGAGAACACCACTCTTTTCTGGAGGAGGAGGTCCAATGAATTCTAAAAACTAGTTGTTGAGGATAGAGAAAATCTTAGATGGGATGTCTTGCTTTTTAGAGAGTATGGTTACACTTTCTACATTTGCATTAGAGAGAGGATGTGAGATATGGTGTCGTGAACAGTTGTAGGAGAAGCTTGGTGGTAGAGTCAGTCACTTGCTTCAGTGGAGTGAGTTCATGAGCACCAATGGAGACTAGTTTTTATCACTATTCACTAGAAGGAAAATGCAGGACAAGTTTATCTGGTTGGTATAGGGTGATCGATCCATTATGTAGTATGAAGTTGAATCCATCATGCTCTCAACGTATGTGCCTCAGTGGATTCCTAATGAAGAGGAGAAGTGCCACAAGTTTTTGTTTGGGCTCAAAGATATGATTAAACAGCCATTGAATTCTCTTAGAATCAGTGATTATTTTTTATGGTGGAGAGCACTAAGAGGATTAAGCTGGACATGGGGCCTACTCAGAGGAAGTGGGATATTCAGAAAAGAATATATTCAGGAGAATCCAAGTATCCTCAGGGCCTCAAAGGCAGTCCTTCCAGTTAAGTAGTACAAGTGCTAAGAAGGCTAATTCCAACAGCGTTGAAACTCAATTTAAAGTGAAGAAATGTGACAAGTGTGGAAGGTCACACAAGGGTGACCGTCTACTGGATCCAACACTTTCTTTTGATACAATAAATTGGGTCAGAGAGCCCAAGTAGATTTCAGAGGCAGTGTTGCACCACTTCAGAGGAGCTATGGTATACTTAGGGCAATTGAATCTTTAGATTCAGTGTCAAATGCAGGCCAAACTCAGCTGATTTTTCAACCTAGAGTATATGCTCTTTTGTAGTAGAAAGCTAGGGTCTCCCATGAAATCATCACAGGAAAATTTCACTTTTAACATTTGTTTTACTTTTAACATTTTCAATTCAGTGCACTTTAAGCATCATGGAATTTCTATCACATCATAAATAAAAAAAGTAAGAATTTAAATATTAATAAGCTAATCAAAATGTTTAATGTGATGATTTTAATGATAGGTATCATATATCTTCAGAGTTGACCTATAAGAGTATTATTTGATTCGGGATTGTCACACTCATTTATACCTGATGGTCTGGCTCAAGGGATGCAATTGGATATCCTTTTGATGAATGTCATACTATCATTTAGAATGTCAAATTAAACTTTTATGGACGTTGATCAATTATGTGAGATGGAGCTTTTGATTGGTAAAATTAGTCTTCAATCATAACTTATTGTGTTGCTTTTGGTGGAATTCAATGTGATTTTAGGCATGGATTGGATGTCTAAATACTTTTGTCACTATTGATTGCAAAAGAAATGCTGACAAAATAAATGTACCTAGGGAGGTAGAAGTTATATTTTCTTGTGATAGAGAACTGACATCTATGATAATGACTTGCATAAAAGCTTTTAAATTGTCGAATCATGGAAGTGAGGGTTTTTTTGTCAGGCAACAAATTCTTCTAAGGAATTACAATTTTTTGGGTGATATTTCAGTGGTTAGAGAATATTCATAAGTGTTCCTTGATGATTTACTAGGGCTACCAATAATGTGAGAGATTGATTTCAATATTGAGCTCTTGTCAGGTTCTAGCCTATATCCAAGGCGTAATGGCAATTAAGGAGCTTTAGGAACTAAAGAGCCAAGTGTAGAAGTTAGTAGATAAGGGTTTCATCAGATTTAGCACTTCACCTTGGGGAGCTCCAGTATTATTTTTTAAGAAGAAGGATGGAAGCTTTAAGATGTGTATTGTCTATAGGGAGCTGAATAAACTCACAGTTAAAAAAAAACATCCATTGTCGAGGATTCATGATTTATTTAATCAATTAGAAGGGGAATTCCTATTTTTAAAGATTGAGTTGAGGTCAGGCTATCACCAGCTGAGGATTAGAGAAGAAGACATAACAAAGTCCGCTTTCAACACCAAATATGGGCATTATGAATTGGTGTTGATGTCATTTGGACTGACAAATGCTCCAACAGTTTTCATGGACTTGATAAATAGGATCTTCAGACAGTTTCTGGATACTTCTGTGATCATCTATATAGATGATATTCGGGTGTATTCGAGGGATGAAGTCGGTCATACAGGTCATTTGCATGATGTGCTGCAGATTTTGAAGGAGAATAATTATGCCAAATTTTCTAAATGTGAATTTTGGCTTAAAAGTATGTCATTTCTTGAGCACCTTATTAGTGGAGATGACATATCTCTGGATCAAATATGGTTAAGGCAATTGCAGATTGGCCAAAACCTACTACTGTCACCGAGGTCGGGATTTTTTAGGTTTAGCTGGTTATTACAAGAGGTTTGTTGAAGGGTTTTCACAGATTGTTATGTGACTCAAAATGTAGTGAAGTTTGACTGGTCTATTCTTTGTGAGGAGGCTTTTCAGAATCAAAATACTTGCTTAATTTTTGCTCCAGTTTTAATCATTCCTTTCGGCTTTGATGGGTTATAGATTTTTAGTGATGCGTATTTAAAGGGTTTAGGTTGTGTACTTATGCAACAAGATAGGGACATTGCATATGCATCACCACAATTGAAGAATCAAGAAAGGAACTATCCTACACATGACTTGAAGCTTGCTATAGTTGTATTTTCATTCAAGATATGAAGAAATTATCTGAATGGAGTTAGATGTAAATTTTTTACTAACCACAAGGGTTTGAAATATATCTTCACTCAGAAAGAGTTGAATATGAGGCAGAGGAGATGGTTGAAATTTATTAAAGATTATGATTTAGATATTGAGTATCATCCAGGAAAGGCAAACGTTGTTGCCAATGCGTTGAGTTGGAAAGACACATGTATTTTAAACTATTTATTTACTCAGTAAGAGAGTCAATTAAATATATGGAGAATTTGAAGCTATCTATAGCTGATTCTGGTGATGACAACATGGTTCAACTATATCGACAGTACAACCAACTTTAAAGGGCATAATTGGAAATTCCTTAGCCAGAGATAATAATATTCAGAAAGTTATGGAGTAGGTTTAGGCAGCTAGTTTTGAGAAGTATGTGCTAGATCATGAAGGTTTATTAAGGTAAAGAGATAGGATTTATGTTCTAGATGTTGTGACTCGATGAAGGAAATTTGGGATGAAGCACATTTATCCAGATATATTATTCATCGGGGAGCAATAAAATGTACCAAAATTATAAATAAGCATTTTGGTGTCCAGGATTGAAGAAAAATGTGGCAAAATTTATGATCAAGTGTCCTTCGTGTCAGCTGGTAAAGGCAGAGCATCACCGTTCTAGAGGTCATTTGCAACCTTTACCAATTCCATAGTGGAAATGAGAGAAGATTATGATGGATTTTTTTATTGGTTTGTCGAGATCACGTCAAGGTCGTGATGCTATTTGGGTAATTATTGATAGACTGACTAAGTCTGCTTACTTCATGCCTATAGATATATAGATCCTATTGAGAAACTAGCCAAATTGTATGTTGATAAAATTGTGAGGTTGCATGAAGTCCGGAGTCGATTGTCTCTGAAAGAGATGACAAATTTACTTTCAGATTATGAAAGAAATTTTGGGAACTTTTGAGCATCTGATTGTCTTTCTGTACAGCCTTTCACACTCAAATTGATGGTAAATTAGAGAGGAGTATTCATAACTTAGAGGATCTACTAAGGTTATATGTTCTTGACTTTAGTGGAGGTTGGGATCACATATACCCTTAGTAAAGTTTGTTTACAAAAATAGTTAACAGGCTAGCATCAGGATGACTCAATTTGAAGTATTGTATGGAAGGAAGTGCAATAAACCTCTATATTAGGCTGAAACATGTGAAAGAAAGATCATTGGAGCTGATTTGGTTGATGATGCTGCTAAGAAGATATGACTGATCAGAGACAGACTGAATGTAGTGCAAGATAAGCAGAGAAAATACTATGATGCCAAGGATATACCTGTTGAGTTTGAAGTTGGAGAGTGTTTTTTATCAAGGTCAGCTCAGTGAAAGGTGTGCAATGATTTAGGAAGACAAGAAAATTGAGCCCTAGATTTGTCGATCAATTTGAGATTGTGGTGAAGATTGGGAAGGTTTATAGATTAACTTTACCAGTTCATATATAGGGAGTGCATAATCTTTTCCACATTTCTTCACTGAGATAGTATATTACAAATGAAGTAGGGTGATAACATACTCAATTGCTATTCAGTCTGATCTGACTTATGATGAAGAGTTTGAAAGAATTTTGGACTATGATGTGAAGAAGCTGTGAAATAGAGAGATTATATTCATGAAGATTTTATGGAAGCATGGGCCTGAGAATGATACTACTTGGGAGAAGGTTTCTGAGATGCAAGAAAAATATCTTTGGTTTTTCAATTGATTTATACTCACTTTCATGTTTATTTTCAAGTTCGAGCACAAAATTTTACGAGGGGAGATTGTGAAAACAGAAAAAAAAATTTTTATTAATAGCAATTAATTGAATAAGCAAAGGATAAGCACCCATTGGGTTAGAACTTAAAGTATGTACTACTCTTCATTCAAACCAGCGTAGAGAACAAACTAAGAATCTTTNTAAAATAATTTAATTGACTACAAGGCTATAAAGATTTATAATCAATCAAATTTAGTAATTAAAAAAATAGAATAAAAATATATTAAATAATATTAAAATGATGTTATAATATAAATAATAAGGTTTAAATCCTACCCCAACTCTTAACATCCAACGACTGCGTGATGATGGTGCTCAAAATGGCTCCTTCTTCGCTAGCAGCTTGCTTTCGACTCTCTAAGCGAATGAGCCGAACACGAACAATTATTTTTTGTTCGAAATATAAACGAGTCAGAACGCAAACAATGATACTTTTTTTTAACAATCTAAACACGATCGAGTCCGGGCTCACTCGTGATCGACTCATTTACACCTCTGCCTGGTAGAAGAGATTTGATTACAGAAGAATGACTGTAGTTGTGTTTGTAATTTATTTTTGTATCGTTTACATATATATATATATATATATATATATATATATATATATATATATATATATATATANATTTTCTTATTGAATTTGTAAATTATTAGCGGCTCCTTTATATATGTTGAAAGTTTTTAAAATATGGATAGTTAGTTAAATGTTAATACCGTCCGATCGCAGTATTCACATTAGTTAATTCTAAGCACCAGATCGGGTCGTGACAATTACAGTCTCAAGAAATCGTCATAAATTACAGTTTCTTTAATATGATTAGATTTAGTCATGCAAGTTTGTAATATTAGCTTTGGTTTAATAAGTTTTTAAGAATGTGCTTTGATTACTTTTAGAAACATTAAACATTGGGTGTCAAGGGATTATTGCAATGATTTTCAAACTTTAAAGATCTATATATTACCTAATCCAATGCCTTACTAGTAATGTAGTATAATTCATTGTAAAATTATTGTCTAAGATGTTCAATAAAACATAGAAACTTACATACCATTCAAACACGCCTTAGTCGTTTTATACATAGTTCTTAAATGATAATTTACTTATGTTTGAATTTCTATTTCATATCAACCCTTCTAGACTTGAAAGTAGTACTTAACCAACAATACTAAGCATGGCCCACTATTCTTTTAGCAAATTTAACTATTTGAAAATTAAATATATTTTAATTATGAAGAAATNAAACATAGAAACTTACATAACATTCAAACATGCCTTAGTCGTTTTATACATAGTTCTTAAATTGATAAAACATTTAACAATTAATCAAAATATTTACTAAATGATAATTTACTTATGTTTGAATTTCTATTTCATATCAACCCTTCTAGACTGGAAAGTAGTACTTAACCAACAATATTAAGCATGGCCCACTATTCTTTTAGCAAATTTAACTATTTGAAAATTAAATATATTTTAATTATTAAGAAATTATTTCAAAATTGTCAATTCGATTATAAAATTACACAAGCTTATTGTCACGGACAAAAAGTTCCACATCGGCTAAGTGTAGGATAGCAAAGCAGTATTTAAGTCATGGGCTGCCCACCACCCCTAAGAGCTCTATTGGGAGGAGGTGTCATTATGCTCCCTTCCAATGTAGGCAAGTAATTTTTAACCATGTAATTACAACATTTGCAGATATTCTCACACACATTTCATGCAAATNCAACAAAGCAGTATTTAAGTCATGGGCTGCCCACCACCCCTAAGAGCTCTATTGGGAGGTGTCATTATGCTCCCTTTGAATGTAGGCAAGTAATTTTTAACCATGTAATTACAACATTTGCAGATATTCTCACACACATTTCATGCAAATGATAATTTAGTGGATATTTAGTAGATATCATGCATAAAAAAAAGGAAAATAAATTGTAGTTTTTTTACATTTATCAAATACGCTAAATTATAAATGTATAATATTATTATTCAGTTAGCAATAAATAAAGTTGGTGACCCCCTCACCAAAGAAATAGAATCATTGTCATGTTACAGCTAAAAGGTTTATTGTTATATTTTACTAATGTGAATGATGCCATTGATTTAATAATGTCAAATATTATTCTTATGATTTAGTCAGAAATAGGGTTGTAAATTTAGCTCGAAAATTGATTCAAATTTTAGTTTGGATAGAGATCGAACCGAAATAAACGAGCTGAGTTACGAGTTAAAATTTTGGATCGAATTATTTTCTAGNAAATGATGCCATTGATTTAATAATGTCAAATATTATTCTTATGATCTAGTCCGAAATAGGGTTGTAAATTTAGCTCGAAAATTGATTCAAATTTTAATTTGGATAGAGATCGAACCGAAATAAACGAGCTGAGTTACGAGTTAAAATTTTGGATCGAATTATTTTCTAGTCAATTTCGAGCCAACCCCAACTCAACTCGTAATTGGATTATTGACAACCCTTGTGATGTGAAAGCAATAAATATAATGAATTTAGTTCGAAGATCGTTACTTGTTCGAAAACGGATTTGAATTTTGGCTCGGTTCGAGACGGGAACGAAATAAATGAGCGAAGCTGGGAGCCAAAATTTTAGAACAAATTTTTTTCGAATTGATTTTGAGCTGACCCTAACTCTACTCAAAATCGGACAGATGGTCCCACTTCCGACCACGAAAGCTTACGCATCAGAAGATGATAAATTTGGGTCATGTTCCACATGCCAAAGTTAACACTACGGNATTACTTGTTCGAAAACTGATTTGAATTTTGGCTCGGTTCGAGACGGGAACGAAATAAATGAGCGAAGCTGAGAGCCAAAATTTTAGATCAAATTTTTTTCGAATCGATTTTGAGCTGACCCTAACTCTACTCGAAATCGGATAGATAGTCCCACTTCTGACCACGAAAGCTTACGCATCAGAAGATGATAAATTTGGGTCATGTTCCACATGCCAAAGTTAACACTACGGTTGTTGATAGGGCGCTCAATGAAATGGACGGTTGAGCCTGAAACTACATGTACCACCACAAACTAGAAATTTTGCTTAGTTATGTGATAAAAATGACTACTTTATGCCAATAAATGCGAACGCAGACTTTATACTTTCTCCCAATAAAGATTCTAAAAGAACCCATTTTTTATGGCCCGATGCAGACTAAATTGGCACGCGTTATAATAAAAAGCATTCATGCAGCCCGGAGGAGAACTATTAGGACACAGAAGATGATGAATGGAATACGAAATAGATGGATCAAATTCACATCTTATTTTCAGAAAATAAATACAAATTGTATAGGTCAAAATTGTTGGCATGAACATCAAAGCAATCAGTCGGCCAAGAAAGACCACTAGGCAATCAAAGTGATAAGCCAAAGAAGCGTGGTTTGAACCAGCCGTTCCACGACCGATTGCTTTATTGNCGAACGCAGACTTTATACTTTCTCCCAATAAAGATTCTAAAAGAACCCATTTTTTATGGCCCGATGCAGACTAAATTGGCACGCGTTATAATAAAAAGCGTTCATGCAGGCCGGAGGAGAACTATTAGGACACAGAAGATGATGAATGGACTACGAAATAGATGGATCAAATTCACATCTTAATATCAGAAAATATATACAAATTGTATAGGCCAAAATTGTTGGCATGAACATCAAAGCAATCGACCGGCGAAGAAAGACGACTAGGCAATCAAAGTGATAAGCCAAAGAAGCGTGGTTTGAACCAGCCGTTCCACGACCGATTGCTTTATTGGGTCGGCAGACCCATGTTATAGATGGATTCAATCAACGGAACGCGCTTATGTTCTCAGCTACCTAAACCACTTTCAATGTCCCTTGATCACAACTTGTTGATGACTCAACAGTAGCGATCGTCATGGTCAATTGAACTAAAATGCATCGATCTGCTAATGACAGTTGTAGTACACATAAATGACAATATGAATCTTATAGTAATTTAGCTCATTAACTACATTAAGGGTGGTTTCTATAATCGTTCTCTCTTTTATGTTATTGTACAAGAAGACCCCCTATAAATAAGTCCATAGATGAATAAAGGGACATTTCCCCCGACTCCTTTCTCAAGAATTCTTTATCGTCTCTATTCTCTCTCTTACTCTACTTCTTTCAACTCCAACTCTGAGGGCATGTTTTATATGAATGATAGTTTAGGGTAAAACACAAAAGAAGCTTNGAAGGTTCAGGACGGACTCCAGTTTCTCTTATTATTATTATTATTTATCCATGTAGTCTGCATGGTGGGGAGTTTATAATTGTGAAAGCCAAAATCAAACTCAAAATTTCAATTAGAGGTGAAAAATTGANGCATATATATGTATGTATATATGTATTTATGTATGCATAAATATACATATATATTGGAATATGTATACATATGTATATATGCATATATGTAGACATATGTACATATATGCATATATACATATGTATACATATTCGAATATATATGTATATTTATGCATACATAAATGCATATATACATACATATATATGCATATATATATATATATATAT
>JXCR01042846.1:78064-102794 GCA_002079205.1 Phalaenopsis hybrid cultivar
TATATATATATATTAATAATTAAGTTTGATCATGATCTAAAAGAATCATTAGGATGATTACTTTAATTCATAAGTAATATTGATAAAGAATTAAATTGTATCAAATTATAGTACTTCTTATATTTTTTCAGAAATATGAAAAATCAGGGGGACAAAGCTAAAAGATGATATTGTTGAAATCGATGCACCCCCGAAGATTACTATGGATACTAATGCATTTACTTACATGATGAATACACTAATGTCATTGATTAAGAACTCTCAGAATCTGACCAATTCCAGTGGATGAGGACAGATGGATAAGTATTTGAAATTTTTTTAGGATATGAGAACACCACTCTTTTCTGGAGGAGGAGGTCCGATGAATTCTAAAAACTAGCTGCTGAGGATAAAGAAAATCTTAGATGGGGTGGCTTGCCTTTTATAGAGGATGGTTACACATTTGTATTAGAGAGAGGATGTGAAATATGGTGTCGTGAATAGTTGTAAGAGAAGTTTTTTGGTAGAGTCAGTCACTTGCTTTAGTGGAGTGAGTTCATGAGCACCAATGGAGACTAGTTTGTATCACTATCCGCTAGAAGGAAAATGCAAGACAAGTTTATCCGGTTGGCATAGGGTGATCGATCCATTATGTAGTATGAAGTTGAATCCATCATGCTCTCAACGTATGTGCCTCAGTGGATTCCTAAGGAAGAGGAGAAGTGCCACAATTTTTTGTTTGGGCTCAAAGATGTGATTAAACAACCATTGAATCCTCTTGGAATCAGTGATTATTTTTTATGGTGGAGAGCACTAGGAGAATTAAGCTTGACATGGAGGCTACTTAGAGGAGGTGGGATATTTAGAAAAGAATATATTCAGAAGAATACAAGTATCCTTAGGGCTCTCAAAGCCAATCCTTCCAGTTAAGTAGTACAAGTGCTAAGAAGGCTAATTCCAGCTGCATTGGAACTCAATTTAAAGTGAAGAAATGTGACAAGTGTGGAAGGTCACACAAGGGTGACCGTCTACTGGATCCAACACTTTCTTTTGATACAATAAATTAGGCCAGAAAGCTCAAGTAGATTCCAGAGGCAGTGTTGCACCACTTTAGAGGAGCTATGGTATACTTAGGGCAATTGAATCTTTAGATTCAGTGTCAAATGCAGGCCAAACTCAACTGAATTTTTAACCTAGAGTATATTCTCTTTTGTAATAGAAAGCTAAGGATTCCCCTGAAATCATCACAGGAATATTTCACTTTTAACATTTTCAATTCAGTGCACTTCAAGCATCATAAAATTTCTATCACATCATAAATAAAAAAGTAAGAATTTAAATATTAATAAGCTAATCAAAATGTTTAATGCGATGATTTTAATGATAGGTATCATATATCTTCAGAGTTGGCCGATAAGAGTATTATGTGATTCGGGATTGTCACACTCATTTATAGATGATGGTCTGGCTAAAGGAATGCAATTGAATATCCTTTTGATGCATGTGATACTATCATTTAGAATGTCGAATTAAACTTTTATGGACGTTGATCAATTATGTGAGATGGAGCTTTTCATTGGTAAAATTAGTCTTCAAGCATAACTTATTGTGTTGATTTTGATGGAATTCAATGTGATTTTAGGCATGGATTAGATGCCTAAATACTTTTGTCATTGGTGGAATTCAATGTGATTTTAGGCATGGATTGGATGTCTAAATCCTTTTGTCACTATTAATTCCAAAAGAAATGTTGACAAAATAAATGTACATGGGGAGGTAGAAGTTATATTTTCTTGTGATAGAGAACTGACATCTATGATAATGACTTGCATAAAAGCTTTTAAATTGTTGAATCATGGAAGTGAGGGTTTTTTGGTCAGGCAACAAATTCTTCTAAGGAATTACAATTTTTTGGGTAATATTTCAGTGGTTAGAGAATATCCATAAGTGTTCCTTGATGATTTATCAGGGCTACCAATAATGTGAGAGATTGATTTCAATATTGAGCTCTTGTCAGGTTCTGAGCCTATATCCAAGGCGTTATGGCAATTAATGAGCTTTAGGAACTAAAGAGCCAACTATAGAAGTTAGTAGATAAGGGTTTCATCAGATCTAGCACTTCACCTTGGAGAGCTCCAGTATTATTTTTGAAAAAGAAGGATGGAAGTTTTAAGATGTGTATTGACTATAGGAAGTTGAATAAACTCACAGTTAAAAAAAACATCCATTGTCGAGGATTCACAATTTATTTTATCAATTAGAAGGGGTATTCCTATTTTTAAAGATTGAGTTGAGGTCAGGCTATCACCAGTTGAGGATTAGAGAAGAAGACATAACGAAGTCCGCTTTCAACACCAAATATGGGCATTATGAATTGGTGTTGATGCCATTTGGACTGACAAATGCTCCAACAATTTTCATGGACTTGATGAACAGGATCTTCAGACAGTTTCTGGATACTTTTGTGATCATCTATATAGATGATATTCGGGTGTATTCAAGGGATGAAGTCAGTCATACAGGTCATTTGCATGATGTGCTGCAGATTCTGAAGGAGAATACACTTTATGCCAAATTTTCTAAATGTGAATTTTAGCTTAAAAGTATGTCATTTCTTGAGCCATTATCAGTGAAGATGACGTATCTCTGGATCAAATATGGTTAAGGCAATTGCAGATTGGCCAAAACATACTACTATCACCGAGGTCGGGATTTTCTAGGTCTAGGTGGTTATTACAAGAGGTTTGTTGAAGGGTTTTCACAGATTGTTATGTGACTCAAAATGCAGTGAAGTTTGACTGGTCTAATCTTTGTGAGGAGGCTTTTCAGAATCAAAATACTTGCTTAATTTTTGCTCCAGTTTTGGTCATTCCTTTTGGCTTTGATGCGTTATAGATTTTTAGTGATGCGTATTTAAAGGGTTTAGGTTGTGTACTTATGCAACAAGGTAGGGACATTGCATATGCATCACCACAATTGAAGAATCATGAAAGGAACTATCCTACACATGACTTGGAGCTTGTTATAGTTGTATTTTCATTCAAGATATGAAGAAATTACCTGTATGGAGTTAGATGTAAATTTTTTACTAACCACAAGAGTTTGAAATATATCTTCACTCAGAAAGAGTTGAATATGAGGCAGAGGAGATGACTGAAATTTTTTAAAGATTATGATTTAGATATTGAGTATCATCCAGAAAAGGTGAATGTTGTTGCTAATGCGTTAAGTTGGAAAGATACATGTATTTTAAACTTTTTTTTTACTCAGCAAGAGAAGTCAATTAAATATGTGGAGAAGTTGAAGCTATCTATAGCTGATTCTGGTGATGACAACATGATTCAACTATATCGACAGTACAACATACTTTAAAGGGCAGAATTGGAAATTCTTTAGCCATAGATAATAATATTCAGAAAGTTTTGGAGTAGGTTTAGGCAGCCAGTTTTGAGAAATATGTGCTAGATCATGAAGGTTTATTAAGATATAGAGATAGGATTTATGTTCTAGATGTTGTGACTCGATGAAGGAAATTTTGGATGAAGCACATTTATCCAAATATACTATTCATCGGGGAGTAATAAAATGTACCAGGATTTTAAATAAGCATTTTGATGTCCAGGATTGAAGAAAAATGTCGCAAAATTTATGATCAAGTGTCCTTCGTGTCAGCTGGTAAAGGCAAAGCATCAGCGTTCTAGAGGTCAGTTGCAACCTTTACCAGTTACATAGTGGAAATGAGAGAAGATTATGATGGATTTTATTATTGGTTTGTCGAGATCACGTCAGGGTCGTGATGCTATTTGGGTAATTATCGATAGACTGACTAAGTTTACTTACTTCATGCCTATAGATATATTGATCCTATTACGAAACTAGCCAAATTGTATGTTGATAAAATTGTGAGATTGCATGGAGTGTCGGAGTCAATTGTCTCTAAAAGAGTTAACAAATTTACTTCTAGAATATGAAAGAAAATTTGGGAAGTTTTGAGCATCTGATTGTCTTTCTATACAGCCTTTCACACTCAAATTGATGGTGAATTAGAGAGGAGCATTCATAACTTGAGGATCTATTAAGGTTATATGTTCTTGACTTTAGTGGAGGTTGGGATCACATATACCCTTAGTAAAGTTTGCTTACAAAAAAAGGTTACCAGGCTAGCATCTGGATGACTTAATTTGAAGTTTTGAATAGAAGGAAGTGCAAGACAACTCTATATTATGCTGAAACATGTGAAAGAAAGATCATTGGAGCTGATTTGGTTGATGATGTTGCTAAGAAGATAAGACTGATCAGAGATAAAATGAATGTAGTGCAAGATAAGCAGAGAAAATACTATGATGCCAAGAATATACATGTTGAGTTTGAAGTTGGAGAGTCTTTTTTTATCAAGTTCAGCTCAGTGAAAGGTGTGCAATGATTTAGGAAGACAAGAAAATTGAGCCCTAGATTTGTCGGTCAATTTGAGATTGTGGTGAAGATTGGGAAGGTTTATAGATTAACTTTACCAGTTCATATGTAGGGAGTGCATAATCTTTTCCACATTTCTTCAATAAGATAGTATATTACAGATGAAGTAGTGTGATAACAGACTCAATTGATATTCAGTCTGATCTGACTTATGTGAAGAGTTTGAAAGAATTTTGGATTATGATGTGAAGAAGCTGTGAAATAGAGAGATTATATTCATGAAGATTTTATGGAAGCTTGGGCCTGAGAATGATGCTACTTGGAAGAAGGTTTCTGAGATGGAAGAAAAATATCTTTGGTTTTTCAATTGATGTATACTCACTTTCATCTTTATTTCAAGTTCGAGGACAAAATTTTACAAGGAGGGAAGATTGTGAAAACAGAAAAAAAATTATAGTAATAGCAATTAATTGAATAAGGAAGACGAATAAGCACCCATTCAGTTAGAACTTAAAGTATGTACTACTCTTCATTCAAACCAGCGTAGAGAACAAGCAAAGAATCTTAATATATGTATATATATATATATATATATATATAATTAATGAGTACTATTTTAAAATAATTTAATTGACTGCAAGGCTATAAAGATTTATAATCAATCAAAATTAGTATTTAAAAAAATAGAATAAAAATATATTAAGTAATATTTAAATGATGTTATAATATAAATAATAAGATTTAAATCTCACCCAAACTCTTAACATCCAACGATTGCGTGATGAGGGTGCTCAAAATGGCTCCTTGTTCGCGAGCAGCTTGCTTTCGACTCTCTAAGCAAATGAACCGAACATGAACAATTATTTTTTGTTCGAAATATAAACGAGTCAGAACGCAAACAATGATACTTTTTTTAACAATCTAAACACTATCGAGTCCGGGCTCACTCGTGTTCGACTCGTTTACACCTCTGTCTGGTAGAAGAGATTTGGTTTACAGAAGAATGAGTGTAGTTGTGTTTGTAATTTATTTTTGTATCGTGTGTGTATGTATATATATATATATATATATATATATATATATATATATATATATATATATATATATATATNTGGTCGGTTTTGCCATTGTTGCTGGCTTGACGAAAGACCCTTGCTTTAATTGCCCGACAACTTTCTCAATGAATGATTGATAGGTGTCTCCATCAATATGATCAGCGTCATTAAAGCTGCTTCGCTCCGACCACCCTTTCTGATGGATCGAGTTCAGCCACTTCCGCCAATGGGCTCAATTCATCCGTTCCGCCCGGTGAGCTTGATTCAACCACTTCAACAGGCGGTTTCGATTCCTTGATGGTGGTCTTTTCTAAATTTCAAAATTTATGTATACAGCTGTGATCCATTTCAACAAAATATTATTGTTATTTAATCTTTTCTCATACATTGTCATGGAATATTAGGAGCTGGAGAATTATTTTTCAGTGCATTTAAAAGAGGAAACGCTGGAGAAACTCCAACAGAAGTCTAGGAAGAGAATTATTCTTAACTTTTCACCCCAAATCAATTCTTTGGATGATATGAATAACTTTCCAATAACTTACAGAATCAAATTGAGCACAGGTGTTTCACACTTTCCAATAACGTCTAGAAACGAATAGAAGCAAAGGTGAGAAATCAGATCCATAGCCATAGAGGGAAGAAGCGCAGGCCATATTTGTTTAAAGATCATAGAGCTTATTTGCTAGCTTGGCATTTTAGCATATTTAAAAAATATAATGAATACAAGCACAACATTTTGATGCTGTTGGTGATAAGAGATGGGAGATTTAACATCAACTTTGAAGAGTGGGACGAGTTTTCTTTGATTGTATGGTTTGAGTCACGGGTAGCAGAGACATCCAAATACTTTAAGTTATTCGTAAGATGGGCACAATCGTGAAGAAGTTCATAGGGAGATTTGATGTTGTTGGTGATAAGAGGTAGGCCATTTAACATCAACTTAATTTCCTTATAATTTGCTCATTCTTGTGCATCTTCTTTATTATTAAAATCAGGGACCAAAATACTCATCCTCCACTCCTTAGACTTTTTTTTTTTGTTTAAAAAAACTATTAAGGTATGTAGCTGTAAGGAGAGTGTCGGCCCATAGATGTGGTGGTAAAGAGGTTGTGGACATGAGTGTGTGAGTGGTGTCAAGTCGATGGCGATGTTTTTGCTCGGCCATAATATTTTGTTCCGGCGTGTAGGGACAAGAGTGTTGATGTAGAATATCATGTTGGTTAGCTATTAGTTGGAAGATTTTGTTGATGTATTCCCATCCACTGAACGGATGGATTTAATTTTGTATGAGTATTAATTTTCCATAGGGGATTTGAAGTGCAAAAGTTTTTAAACTGTTTCACTTTTATTTCTTAGAAGGTAAA
This sequence comes from Phalaenopsis hybrid cultivar, assembly GCA_002079205.1. NCBI lineage: Eukaryota > Viridiplantae > Streptophyta > Magnoliopsida > Asparagales > Orchidaceae > Phalaenopsis > Phalaenopsis hybrid cultivar. Next base: position 84,879 of record JXCR01042846.1, read on the forward strand.
TCCATGTGCTGCGAGTAAAATCATCAATGAAGAGTAAGTAATACTTGTAAGCATGAGTAGAGTGAGTGGGGGTGGGTCCCCATACATCAGAATGAATTAACGCTAATAGAAAGAAAGACTTAGAGCTACAAATTGAAAAGGAGAGCTTATGGTTCTTTGCTGCATAACATGAATTACAAAAGGTAGGATGGATGGTGATATGACCGAGTAGAGGGCTGCTACCAAATTTTGATCCATTAACATCCATTTGAGAAAGTTGGGGATGATAATATATGTACCGCTCTCATCAGTATTGTGCCGAGAGGGACAAGAACAGGTTCTGTCAAGCAATGTGTCGTAGCCATTTGCTCTAAACAGTTTGAGGCCCTGTGTTTTCCATGTTAGATTATTATCAATTGTGAGTTGAGCTGAATTAATGTTCTTGATGCTGCTCAAGATGAACTATCTGATGAATAGGAGATAATATGAGAATAGTTGTTGCCTTCAGTTGGGGCATCCGAATAGGAGGAGAGCATCAGAAGATTTTTCAGAGGATCGAGAAGAATGAAGTCATAGGTCAGAGGAGGAGCTCTGATACCAGTTATTGCTTCTTGAGTTTTTGATGAGTGCTACTCAATCAGAGAAACTCAACATAGTATATCTAAGGTTTCAAACTCTTCTTTTGGGATCAGTCTCCAAATTCTTTGTGAGATTGTTGCTTCATTCTTATAGGTGATTTTGTTTGCGATATTTTTTTAGCAATGATTTATGTCATTTATGTAGCGTCAAGGGATTTTTACCTTTGCCTCCATAGAGAGAAAATTTTAGTAAACAACAGAGCCCCAAAGTTAATTAGGTATAATTGGGACTGTTGTCAATTTGTAGCCATTTTGCATCACTTTCCTCACAATTAAAATTATCTCATATAGGTTAAAATGGAAGCCCAAAGTCTAAAAACATGCAGGTGTAGTCGTTCCTATTTTCTGATTATGATGATTTGCCTGAAAAGGAGCCACTTTATGCATTAGGTCCTCTCTTACTACGATAGCCTTGTATATTTGCTTCTTAAGTTGTGTTATTTTTCTAACATTTATTATGCAAATTGAATCTTTTTATGGAGAATAGTCACCCAAGTTTTCTCATTCCAAAGATGCTCAGGCAACACAAACCCTATTAAAATGTAAGAGTCCCGTAAGGGTACCAATGAGTGGAGTTAAAGTGAGAAGATTTGTTGACAAAAGGGAGCAAAGGGATTATTCAACTTCAAAACAATATTATTTCTCACAAAATCATTTAGTTGAGCAAAAGGGAGCAAGCCAAGCTCCAGATAGAGCTAGAACAGTGCCAAAACCAACACAACAACTAGCCCCATCCTTGAGGACTCGAGGGATCCTACTTATTTTACTCTTTTCTAATTAAATGCTCTCATTTTATTAATGGCTATTTCATTATTGACAANGGCAGTAGCGATCGTCATGGTCAATTGAACTAAAATGTATTGATCTGCTAATGACAGTTGTAGTACACTTAAATGACAATATGAATCTTATATTAATTTAGCTCATTAACAACATTAAGGGTGGTTTCTATAATCGTTCTCTCTTTTATGTTATTGTACAAGAAGACCCCCTATAAATAAGTCCATAGATGAATAAAGGGGCATTTCTCCCGACTCCTTTCTCAAGAATTCTTTATCGTCTCTACTCTCTCTCTCTTACTCTCCTTCTTTCAACTCCAACTCTGAGGGCATGTTTTATATGAATGATAGTTTAGGGTAAAACACAAAAGAAGCTTTTTCTTCAGAGAATCTACTCCTTTCGAGTGTATGTTGTTTTTAACCTTAGCCAGGAATGGAAGTGAGAAGTAGAGAGAGAACGTTAACGAGAGAGGGAGAATGAAAGAAATAGATATCCAGGCCAAAAGTCCCTTCTCTCCAATTTTCCTCCCCTTTTATAAATGAGAACCTCTCTACAATTTTAATATGAATGAGATTTACTTCTGTCAAAGTTGTCAGATTGTCATGTATGAATGGTACGGACGCCTTCCCTGATACCATCAAGAGACTAGAGCCATAGAATCCCGATGAACCCATTCACAACGGCTGTCAGACACAGTCGGCATTGCCATTGTTGCTGGCTTGACGAAAGACCCTTGCTTTAATTGCCCGACAGCTTTCTCAATGAATGATTGATAGGTGTCTCCATCAATATGGTCAGCGTCATTAAAGCTGCTTCGCTTCGGCCACCCTTTCCGATGGATCGAGTTCCGCCGCTTCCACCAATGGGCTCAATTCATCCGCTCCGCCCGGTGAGCTTGATTCAACCACTTCAACAGGTGGGTTCGATTCCTTGACGGCGGTCTTTTCTAAATTCCAATATTTGTGTATACATCTGTGATCTATTTCAACAAAATATTGTTGTCATTTAATCTTTTCTCATACATTTTCATGGAATATTAGGAGCCGGAGAATTATTTTTCAGTGCATTTAAAAGAGGAAACGCTGGAGAGACTCCAACAGAAGTCTAGGAAGAGAATTATTCTTAGCTTTTCACCCCAAATCAATTCTTTGGATGATATGAATAACTTTCCAATAACGTACAGAATCAAATTGAGCACAGGTGTTTCACACTTTCCAATAACGTCTAGAATCAAATAGAAGCAAAGGTGAGAAATCAGATCCATAGCCATAGAGGGAAGAAGCGCAGGGCATATTTGTTTAAAGATCATAGAGCTTATTTGCTAGCTTGGCATCTTAGCATATTTAAAAAATATAATTAATACAAGCACAACATTTTGATGCTGTTGGTGATAAGAGATGGGTGTTTTAACATCAACTCTGAAGAGTGGGACGAGTTTTCTTTGATTGTTTGGTTTGAGTCATGGGTAGCAGAGACATCCAAATACTTTAAGTTGTTCGTAAGATGGGGCACAATCTTGAAGAAGTTCATAGGGAGATTTGATGTTGTTGGTGATAAGAGGTAGGCGATTTAACATCAACTTAGTTTCCTTGTAATTTGCTCATTCTTGTGCATCTTCTTTATTATTAAAATTAGGGACCAAAGTACTCATCCTCCACTCCTTAGACATTTTTTTTAGTTTAAAAAAACTATTAACGTATGTAGTTGTAAGGAGAGTGTCAGCCCATAGATGTGGTGGTAAAGAGGTTGTGGACATGAGGGTGCGACTGGTGTCAAGTCGATGGCGATGTTTTTGCTCGGCCATACCATTTTGTTCCGGCGTGTAGGGCCTAGAGTGTTGATGTAGAATATCATGTTGGTTAGATATTAGTTGGAAGATTTTGTTGATGTATTCTCATCCACTGAACGGATGGATTTAATTTTGTGTGAGTATTAATTTTCCATAAGGGATTTGAAGTACACAAGTTTTTCAACTGTTTCACTTTTATTTCTTGGAAGGTAAATCCATGTGCAGCGAGTAAAATCATCAATGAAGAGTAAGTAATACTTGTAAGCATGAGTAGAGTGAGTGGGAGAGGGTCCCCATAAATCAAAATGAATTAACGCTAATAGAAAGAAAGACGTAGAGCTACAAATTGAAATGGAGAGCTTATGGTTCTTTGCTGCATAACATGAATTACAAAAGGTAGGATGGATGGCGATATGACGGAGTAGAGGGCTGCTACTAAATTTTGATCCATTAACATCCATTTGAGAAAGTTGGGGATGATAATAGATGTACCGCTCTCATCAGTGTTGTGCCGAGAAAGACAAGGACAGGTTCTGTCAAGCAATGTGTCGTAGCCATTTGCTCTGAACAGTTTGAGGCCCTGTGTTTTCCATGTTGGATTATTATCAATTGTGAGTTGAGCTGAAGTAATGTTCTTGATGCTGCTCAAGATGAACTTTAGCTATGATGGAATGGGATCATCTGATGAATAGGAGATAATCTGAGGACAGTTGCTGCCGTCGGTTGAGGCATCCGAATAGGAGGAGACCATCAGAAGATTTTTCAGAGGATCGGTAAGAATGAAGTCATAGGTCAAAGGAGGAGCTCTGATACCAGTTATTGCTTCTTGAGTTCTTGATGAATGCTACTCAATTAGAGAAACTCAACATAGTATATCTAAGGTTTCAAGCTCTTCTTTTGTGATCAGTCTCCAAATTCTTTGCGAGATTGTTGCTTCATTCTTATAGGTGATATTGTTTGCGATATTTTTTTGGCAATGATTTATGTGTTTTCTATAGCGTCAAGGGATTTTTACCTTTGCCTCCCTAGAGAGAAAATTTTAGTGAACATCAGAGCCCCAAAGTTAATTAGGTATAATTGGGATTGTTGTCAATTTGTAGCCATTTTTCATCACTTTCCTCACAATTAAAATTATCTCATATAGATTAAAATGGAAGCTCAAAGTCTAAAAAACATACAAGGGTAGTCGTTCCTATTTTCTGATTATGATGATTTGCCTGAAAAGGAGTCACTTTCTGCATCAGGTCCTCTCTTGCTACCATAGCCCTGTATATTTGCTTCTTAAGTAGTGTTATTTTTCTAACATTGATGCAAATTGAATCTTTTATGGAGGATAGTCACCCAAGTTTTCTCATTCCAAAGATGCTCAGGCAACACAAATCCTATTAAAATGTAAGAGTCCTGTAAGGGTACCAATGAGTAGAGTTAAAGTGAGAAGATTTGTTGACAAAAGGGAGCAAAGGGATTATTCAACATCAAAACAATTTTATTTCTCACAAAATCATTTAGTTGAGCAAAAGGGAGCAAGCCAAGTTCTAGATAGAGCTAGAACAGTGCCAAAACCAGCACAACAACTAGCCCCATCCTTGAAGACTCGGGGGATCCTACTTAGTTTACTCTTTTCTAATTAAATGCTCTCATTTTATTAATGGTTATTTCATTATTGACAAAAATTTTCTTATTGAATCTTCCAAAGATAATTCAATCCCCTGATATTCCTGTCGAGCAACACCTAAAGAAGAAGCCCGCTGTTAAAAGAAGACTAGATGTTGGTGATGATGATAATGATAACGATGATGCTAATGAAGCTCTTCAAATGATCATAAATATGTTTGAGTTTGTAACTTTAACTGTGCTCTCCATATAAAGTTTGGATTGTGGATATTCATACACCCTCACAGATAATCGTCGATTCATTAACTATTTACAGTCTGAGAGCTTAAATTTCTTTGTATTCTTATCTGAGATGATGATTTAACTCATTGTTGTGCAAATTTTTTTCCTATTTTACATATACCAGATTCTAACTTATGGAGGGAGGTAACCTTTCGAAATTACCTAAAAATAATGAAATACTTGTAGCTAAATTTTGTCGCGTGGGTATAATCTAGCAAATATAGTAGGATGGATGATGATGGCAGTGACATCGTAGTTGATGTTAGTCAAATTCAAATGGAGGAATGGAGAAGGTACTTGATCTCTTTGAATTCACATGACATTATATTATTGGGGCATTTATTTACATAACCACACAATTCTTTGATATTTACCTACCTAATGTCTAAATTTTCATATTTATATGCATAGCACTCAAATCTTTAGTATTACATCGAAAATGCTGCCATTACTAACCATTTACAGGTTAAATGCAGCTTTTCTTGCAATAGTGTATGGCATCAGTGTTAAAAATAAAACTTTAAATTTTAGGGGTTAGATGTGTAAATATATTGAAGTTATGTGATTTGTTTATAAATTTCTCTATANACTAAAGAAGAAGCCCACTGTTAAAAGAAGTCTAGATGTTGGTGATGATGATAATGATAACGATGATGCTAATGAAGCTCTTCAGATGATCATAAATATGTTTGAGTTTGTAACTTTAATTGTGCTCTCCATATAAAGTTTGGATTGTGGATATTCATACACCCTCACAGATTATCGTCGATTCATTAACTATTTACAGTCTGGGAGCTTAAATTTCTTTATATTCTTATCTGAGATGATGATTTAACTCATTGTTGTGCAATTTTTTTTCCTATTTTACATATACCAGATTCTAACTTATGGAGGGCGGTAACCTTTCAAAATTACCTCAAAATAATGAAATACTTGTAGTTAAATTTTGTCGCGTGGGTATAATCTAGCAAATATAGTAGGATGGATGATGATGACAGTGACATCGTAGTTGATGTTAGTCAAATTCAAATGGAGGAATGGAGAAGGTACCTGATCTCTTTGAATTCACATGACATTATATTATGGGGGCATTTATTTACATAACCACACAATTCTTTGATATTTACCTACCTAATGACTAAATTTTCATATTTATATGCATAGCACTCAAATCTTTAGTATTACATCGAAAATGCTGCCATTACTAACCATTTACTGGTTAAATGCAGCTTTTCTTGCAATAGTGTATGGCATCAGTGTTAAAAATATAAACTTTAAATTTTAGGGGTTAGATGTGTAAATATATTGAAGTTATGTGATTTGTTTATAAATTTCTCTATATTATTTAGTCAAATTAAGGCTCCATTATGAACTTGGACTAGTCAAAAGAGCCAGTTTTAAGCACACGACCTCTTTACCTACCTCTTCTTCAAGGTTCAGGACGGACTCCAGTTTCTCTTATTATTATTATTATTATTTATCCATGTAGTGTGCATGGTGGGGAGTTTATAATTGTGAAAGCCAAAATCAAACTCAAAATTTCAATTAGAGGTGAAAAATTGACCCGACACACCAGCACGATTCGTATTCTCAGACTCGAGTATTTTTCGAGTCTTGTTCGGATCTGAGAATTTGAAACGTAAAAATTTCAAGTTGGGTTCGGGTTGAACCTGAAAACCCAAACATCACATGGATAAACACGAAAAAAATTATTTTAGTTTTAACTCTTATACAATTATTTGTCAAATATAAACACAGAGTTTTAAATTTGTCTATTGTTGNCCGAGTATTTTTCGAGTCTTGTTCGGATCTGAGAATTTGAAACGTAAAAATTTCGGGTTGGGTTCGGGTTGAACCTGAAAACCCGAACATCACATGGATAAACACAAAAAAATTTATTTTAGTTTTAACTCTTATACAATTATTTGTCAAATATAAACACAGAGTTTTAAATTTGTCTATTGTTGTTCAATGTTAGAGGTATAATTTTTAATAAAAATTTGAGCAGACATATTAAACGGGTCGGGTTCGGATTAACTGTGTCTCGGTCGAGTCTGGTTCATATTGAGTTATTTGACCATTTTATTATTCGGGCTATGTTTGGATTGACTCGATTTAGATCGGGTCATTTTCAGGTTGGACCCGAACCCAACTCATTGACCCGAATTCACATCGCTAACTTCAACAATAATTTCCATGCCCTTATTAACNGTGTTTGGATTGACTCGATTTAGATTGGGTCATTTTCAGGTTGGAACCGAACCCAACTCATTGACCCGAATTCACATCGCTAACTTCAACAATAATGTCCATGCCCTTATTAACTAGGCGAGTTGGTGATCCTTTGTGGATTCTCACATACCTCTGAAGTTCCTTTGTGATCTCATGGTTCTATTACAAGTCCTTCATATAAATAAACAAACGATCACTTCATCATATATAATAAATCAAGAGAGGTATTAAACTTCAATTCATAAATTTTTCATGAAGCAACTTGTATTGGTCTTAAGTGGTCTTCATATCATATTGTAGAGCTTCTAAACTCTCAATTAGTAAGAACTATTAAACAAAAATGGATGCTTACAAGTTGTTGTGTGGAAAAAGCATAGGTGTTATTTGAACATTAGTACATAAATATATATATTCCATATGTAATGTACATAGAAAGAATTGATAAATTTGAGGAAATTTGATGAGGCTTTGTAGAGCATAGGGCCATTTTGGAAAAGTTATTGCATTTTACAGAGGTAGTTTATATATATATATATATATATATANTGTGATCTCACGGTTCTATTACAAGTCCTTCATATATATAAACAAACGATCACTTCATCATATATAATAAATCAAGAGAGGTATTTAACTTCAATTCATAAATATATATATAATTGATTGTGTGATTGTTTAAACCGGATAGAACTAAGGGTCTGTTTTGGGGTAGCTGCAACTTATTAAAAAGCTATTGCGGAGAAGCTTTGTGTCTGTTGTTTTGTACAGTTGTGCAGATGTTGCACTGCAGTTGTTTATAAAAAAATGATTTTTCTGCTCATGTCCAATTGTGTTGTTTATAACAGAATTAATCAGGGTTTCACATTTCATGAATGAAAACAAATATTTTGTTTGAATATTAAATAATAAAAGCTGACACCGTATAAAACATTGAGTAACACAATAATTAAAATTAAAATTAAAAGTAATAAAACAACAAGTAATATNGCATATTTCATGAATGAAAACAAATATTTTGTTTGAATATTAAATAATAAAAGCCGACACCGTATAAAACATTGAGTAACACAATAATTAAAATTAAAATTAAAAGTAATAAAACAACAAGTAATATTATTATAATGTTGAATTTAAAAAGCAAGTGATTAATTTCACGATATAATCTCTCCTCAAACGATACACTCTACGCTTGATCACTATCGACAGTGAAAGTATTGAACTGATATGCCCATTTGAAGAAGTCACAGCTCTTTGATCTACGCCTTGGACACCTGTAAAATTGTCTCTCATAGATATGCTCATGTCGCAAACTAAGCAGAGAACATTGGAGCTTACGTAGCAGTACAATACTTTGGATGCACCAGAAGTCCTCGAGCTCATCTTTTCTAGAGGCTTAAAATCACAATACACAAACCCTTAGATACAACATTAGTAAAAATAAATAATAGAAAGACTCAATTAAAGTTTTATAAAGTTGTGAGGACTCAAAGCACAGAGTATGAACCAATGAATAATTTGTTACCACAAGAAGGCAGTTGACCTTAAAAAAAAGGGTGTTTGGTTGCCATTATACTGACTTCGTTTGTGTTACAGAAGCATATCACCTTAAAGGCAGTCCAAAAAACTCCCAACAGTCATAAGATCAGAGAAAAATGGGAACTTGGTTGCTTTTAAACCACGTAAAATCGTGCTCAGATGCATCGCCTCAAAGGCCATCCAGAAGAACCCCAACAGCCGTATGACTAAAAAAAGCGGTACTTAGCTGCCTTAATAGTGATTTCATACTTGTCAAAACCCATAGCAACTTCTAAGGTCGAATATCTCATCAAAATTCTCCAAACTAAAAATAAAACATTCAGTAAATAAACATTTGAAATATTATGCTCTCGATTATTTCGGAGGCCATCCATGTTGAAAAAATCATGCAAAAGAATTAAAAATAAAAGTTGCACCAAATTGAGCCTCAACATGAACATCATTGGACAAATCATCAATGCAATAAACCTTAAGCATTTTCACTGCACATTGAACATATACAAATTAAAAAAAAAACATGTGAAATCCTTTTACCCACTACATATGGTCTCTGTAACTTGCTCTCTCAACTCTATCATCTCCCTAACACCATCCCCATCCTGGGTACAAGACTCGGGAAAATCACTTTTAGCCTGTGATATTGATTACCCTAAGCGATATTCATATGCTTCAGGAGAAACATGTAAATGATCTTCATCTACCCCATTGAATTCATTGCACTACGTGAAGGATGCTCTCGAGTGTGTTTATGGAAAGCCATTGTAGCGACCACAATCTACACTTGTTTGTTGAACAGATATGTGGGCCTATCTTGTAGAATAACCCATTTTTTCTTCCAAACTTAAAATGTTCTTTCAACAACATTGTGCTAGGATGAGTGCCTATTATTAAATATCTCTTTTCTACCTTAAGCAACATTGCTAGTTTTTTACAAAATCAGGAATGTGGTATTTGCTATCAAAAGATGGTTCGAGAAACTTCTTTGTAAAGGATATCCAACATCAACCAAATAATATTTCTCTATATAATTATAATCATTAGCATTACATTAAAAATATAATTTTATTTATTCATTTTCATGCAACCTTAGGGGGTGGCTTCAAAAAGTTCTATTTTTGAGTTCGCTTGGCAAATTTGAATATTCGACAGTAGTGTGCACTGGATTCCCATCCGATCAAAACAAAAATGAAGCAAATGTTATAGTCACATACAACCATTACATTTTGTGTGGGTGAACTTCACTGCTCGATGTATGTGATATTTCACTATTTGACATGTGTGCATTCGCATGTGTTCCATAAATTGCTTTACTACAATCCCAAAGCATTTATCAGATGTATTAGAATTAATTTGTTCAAGTAAATTCAGAAAAATATGAATGCATGGATTTACCTTAAAATATGACACATAACATTGGACTTGTGAAATCTCTACGGGGGTCCTTTGGAATTTGGGGTCTTCGAGTTTAATAATTTCAAATGAAAAGCTGATCAGAGCAGTCAACCCAGTTGAGAGATATCTACTGATAGTTTTTAATGAGGGTTAAAATCACTTCATGGCTCTTCTCATAGATTATGTGATAAAATATAGAGTATTATGGCTAACACCTCTCTAAAAGTTATCTTGGAGGAGTCATGAAGTGCATGATTCTTATGCAGTTCTTCTAACAGATCAGTGAATATGGGTTGTGTCATATGAAATATATTGTTAAATCTTATCGAGTGTCCCTCAAGCAACTCCCCAACCAACTTATTATGTGGAAGTCATGCAAGGAGACCGAGCAACATATGAGTTATAACACTCATACATTAAACATAATGCAACTATAGAACAATTCTTCTATGTCTTTCTCTATCAATGTTAATCGTTATTTATGCAGCTAACATATATAAATAACACTGAATTAGCTAGAACATACATTAAATAAAAAACATCAATAACGAAAGTTCTAAAAGCAATGAAGAGGTTATATTCCTTGTAAATATGTCTTTATAAAAATCAAAGAGAGAGTATATAATAAATAAAACTCAAGCATAATGAAAGTAGCACAAATGATGTCCCCATGAAATCAAACATTAAGTTTTCAACTAATAAAATAAAATTTTCACATCCCAGTTGTCATGGAAATAATACAAAAAATTGACCAAAATGTTAGGGGTCATCGACATAAAGAACTCTGTCCTGGTCGGATCTTCAAGCAAGTTCATAGAGAATAAGTAAAATGACATGTCCTCATAAGTTTCTAGAGTTGCTTCCAGAATTCACATATCTTGTTGAATAGAAGTTGCTTGTGATGTACTAGGGCCATTGATGCATAAATCAACTAACTATAAAATTTGGCTTCTAACGAAAACTACATCATTTTTTTTTTCTTTTTATCAACCCCAGGACGCTTGGATTAACTAGTAGATTCAACTTCATTGAGATTATGGTAGGGGCCTTCATCGGAACCAGCTCTTTTCTTGGCATCTACATGCTTAGCTCTGCCAGCAAACCCTCTCCCGCTTGGGGCCCATGTGATCACTCGTGACCATGACTCCACCAAATATACGATCAAATTTTTCTTTTAGCTCACGATCAATGCCACTGAATTTTAATTTATTTGGCATTTACACAACCTACAAATTAATAGATGTATGACATTTTGATGTAATTGAAAAAAATATCAAGAACTGGATGTTTCATAAATTCTTACATCCAATCTCTCGTCCCACCATTCTTCTAACGCATTGATGATTCGCTTTACTGGATCCCAACCCAAGCCTGTGGATCCCCGCTCTAACTCTTTTCATATTTTTCAAACCCCTTTTAACTGATCCTACTTATTTTTTAATTACATTTTATCATATTTTCTTCCTTTGGTTTTCTTGAAATTTTTTAGTATATTCTACCATCATTCCTTATTAAAATAGGTGGTCAGTCTGTTTCCTAATTCCGCATCTTTAAGATAGAGATGGAAAAATATTTGCTTCACCACGTTATGCCACATGGATGAAGAACTAATTTCTTTTGTCTTAACCATGACGGTCATTAATGTATGAAACATAATATAAGGTTATTTCATGAAATCATAAAGTTTCATTTAAAATTCTAAAACTTGAAAAGTTAAAATAAAAGAAATATATGAAATCTATTAACACGTCACCAACATATCATCAACTCCTACACTTCACCACCACTGCATCATCAACACCATCACCCAACCACCACCGCATCATCAACACCATCATTCAACCACCACCACATTGTCACGACCAACACCCTACCAACCATACTACCACCACTTCTAACCCAACACATCACCACCGTCACACCAACAAACCTCCACCGCTACACAATCAACACACCATTACCATCACTTCCATCTACCACACCAACAAACCATCACCACCACACCATCAGCACACCACCACCACCACTCCCATGTACACACACAATCACCACACATAACACATACACACAACCACCCAACTAGCACCACATCGTGGCGGCCAACACACTACCACCAACACTACTACCACCACCTGCAACCCAACATACCACCATACATACCACCTACACATCACCTACCAACCACCACCACATAATCACAGCCAACACACTACCACCACATCCAACCCAACACACCATGACCACCACACTAACAAACCACCACCACCACCAAACAATCAACACACCACCACCACCACTCCCATCTACCACACCAACAAACCACCACCACCATTCCATCAAAAGACCACTAACATAACTCTCATGTACACGCACCACCACTACTACAGATACCACCTACAAAACACCATCAACCACCCAAACACCCAGAGGTCACCAAACAGATAGAATACTCCCTCCAAGAAAGAGCACAACCCACCTAGACCAACCAAATCAAGAAATGAGGCATACACAGAGGCCATAAACTCCAGACTCCAAAAGCAAAAAAGATAAGCAAATTCCAAGTTCATCCATTTCAAAGGCCACAAAATTCAATTTCAATCATTCCATAGCACACAAATTTCAAATCCATTCATTCCAGGGGCCACAAACCTAAAAAAACAAGTCACAAAAGACCTAAAACCACAAATTGACAAGAGCAAAGAGCACAAAGTGTAAAAAAAATGATAGAGGATACCACAATCCAAAATGTCATTTTCATGACAGTAGAATTTCTATTTCATAGTAAAGCAAAGCTAAAAATTGCACAGAGAATGCCACACAGTCCAAATCAACCTAAATGATAAAGGATACCTTATGTGAGCAAGGGAACTAATCAGAGTTGTGTGGGAAGAGGACTCGTTACAACATAGACACAAGAGAAGTGAGGAAGAGACGCGAAAAAGAGCCTATAAATGCAAACCGTTGTAATCAAACCAGCAGCCCGTGTTTATGGGCGCTTCATCAAAGACGCAACCTCACCACCGGAACCAAACTTGTGGAAATATGTTCTCCCACCGCACCACAACCACGCCGCCGCGTCAAACAAACCCCAAGTTATGTTTGGGATGCATAATGGTCTCCTTCAAAATTTGTAATTTATCCATATAAAAATAAAATTTAATTATTTTTCATGTAGTTTTCCACCATGCTGTTTGATTAAGAACATGAAAATAATCAAAATGGTGTTAGAATCCAACTTGTCAAACAAGGCCGAAAAGAAAATGTAAATAAGAGAAAAAAAAAGTGAAAAGGAGACTGCGAAACAGAGAATTGATTGAGCAGATGATTTCAAGCTGGAATATTGTTTTTGGTTTGGAAGAGAGAAAAATAAAAAAGGAAAATTGAGTTAAAAAATGTTTAAGAAAATGAATTTATTTTAAAATGTTTGAGCAAATTTATTTATTTATAAAATTAATTTAATTATTTTAAAAAAAATTCGATNCACTAAAAGGGATAAGCATGGCCAATTCTAATTGCAAGGTAAACCCAATTAGATCTAATATGGTTTATGAATAGACTAATTTGATAAATACTTTTTACCATTGGATCCAGAAGGTTCTGTGGGCCCACGCTATCTAGTCTGAAACATTAAAAGAAGAATGAAAAGAAGATGACCTCGAGAAAGAAAGAGAGAAATTTCTATAAGAGAAGCTCAAAGACTTTTATCATCGAAAGAATACGTTCAGTAGAGTTACGTCTGAATTCCAATTGAAATTTGTCAGATGGTAGTGCCATAAAATACTAATTTCTGTTCTAAAAGGTGGGGAAGCACGAAGCCCGAGCCAACTCGACCCACATTGATTGTGGTAAAGAGTGTAGCGTGTGTTTTAAAATCTTTTTTGTCGCTTTGAGTTCATCCCTATTTCTATTTTTAGGGTTTAGGTTTAGGGTTCCTTCTTTTGTTCTCGACGTTGTCGACATTTTGTGTTACAACCCGACAAACACAGGCATTTACAAATATTCATGCAATTAAGTTACTACTCTCTATTCTTCAAACGAGTCAAATTTTAATGTTCGGTTTTGTCATGAGGAAATGAGATTCACTTCTCATTTTCTTTGCAGGTAGTCTTTTGGCGAAGCAAAGAAAATTTTATTTATTTGTACTCACCAGTTAACCCAATCTATGTTTAATATCATTCTTCTCTGTTTCTTTTGATTATTTTGAATCTATTCAAGTACAATATGGTTGTACTAAAGAAAATCTTTTGTACAACCATGTTGTACATCATTATTTACACTCTAGACTTATTATTGTTTTCCATGTTGTACATCAAGGTTTTTCTCTTGCACAACTATATTACACATTTGATTCATAGGATAAATAATTCATGTTTGATGATTTTTTGTCCAGCACAACCATGTTATACTCATGTATTTTTAGAGTAAAATTTTGTTATGGAGTATGATTCGACTTTTGATTGATTACTTAGTAATTTTTTTATCGAGTACAACTATGTTACAATCATGTGTTTTTAGAGTAAATCGATGTTTTGAAGTGGGAATTGATATCTGATAGGTCACCTGTTTGATTTTTTTGTCCATGACAACCATATCGTACTCATGTTTTTTAGAGTAGAGCAATATTTTGAAGCTTGAATTCATATTTGATTGACCTCCTAGATGATTTTTTTCTTACTACCATTTTCTCTTAGTGTTAAATCTTTTTATGAAGCATGATATTTGATTAGTTAGCTGAATGATTTTTTTGGAGTAAACTAATGTTCTGAAGCGGAATTTGATTACAAATTGGCCACATATTTAATTTTTTGTCCAGGACAATCATGTTGTACTCATATTTTTTTAGAATTGAGCAATGTTATGAAGCTTGATTTGATATTTGATTAACCTCCTTGATCATATTTTGTTAAGTAGAATTAGGTTCTGCTTTAAGTTTTTTTATAATTGTCCAATAAAACCTTATTGTGCTCATATTTTCTTAGAATAGAGCAATGTTCTGATGCTTGTTTGATATTTGATTGACCCCTGGATGATTTTATATCTAGTACAATCATGTTGTACTCAAGTTCTTAAGAATAAATTCATTTTATGAAGCATGGTTAAATATTTGATTCCCCAACAGTTTGATTTTTGGTCTAATGCAATCATGATGTGCTCATGTTTTTTTAAATAAAATTATTTTATGAAGTGTGATTAGATATTTGGTTGCCCATATATTTTTTTTTGTCTAGTACAACCATGTTGTACTCATATTTTTTAAGAGAAAAATAATATTATGAAGAAGTATTTCATAAGTAATTACCCTTCTGTTTGATTTTTTATCCAGTATAACTAAACATTTTGTTCTCATATTTTTTTTAGAATAGAGCAATGTTATAAAGCATGATTAGATATTTGATTGTCCAACTGTTTGATTTTCTCTAGNCTAATTACCCTTCTGTTTGATTTTTTATCCAGTAAAACTAAACATTTTGTTCTCATATTTTTTTAGAATAGAGCAATGTTATAAAGCATGATT
The DNA here is from genome assembly GCA_002079205.1 of Phalaenopsis hybrid cultivar. Taxonomy (NCBI): domain Eukaryota; kingdom Viridiplantae; phylum Streptophyta; class Magnoliopsida; order Asparagales; family Orchidaceae; genus Phalaenopsis; species Phalaenopsis hybrid cultivar. Next base: position 100,636 of record JXCR01042846.1, read on the forward strand.
AGATATTTGATTGTCCAACTGTTTGATTTTCTCTAGTACAACCATATTGTACTCATGTTTTTTAGAACAAAATTATTTTATAAAACATGATAAAAATTTTTATAGCCCAGTTGTTTGATTTTTTGTCCAATACTACTATGACGTACTTGTATTTCTTAGTAAGATAATGTTCTATAGAAGATTTGATAATTGATTGGTTATCTTTTTGATTTTTTTGCCCAATACAAACATGTTGTACTCATATTTTCTTAGAATATAATAATGTTCTAAAACTTGATTATATATTTAATTAACCTTCTAGATCATTTTTTGTCTAGTGAAACCATTGTGTACTCAAATTTTTTTTAGAATAAAATTATTTTTATGATGCATTATTAAATATTTAAATGGTCAGTTGTTTGATCTTTTTATCAAACACAACTATGTTGTACTCTTTTTTATATATATATAATAGAGCTTTGTTCTGCAACATGAATTGATATTTGATTGGTCTCCACGATGATTTTTTGTCCAGTACAACCATGATGTACTCATGGTTTTTGTTGAATAAAATGATATTNCACTACTATGTCGTACTTGTATTTGTTAGTAAGATAATGTTCTATAGAAGATTTGATAATTGATTGGTTTTCTTTTTGATTTTTTTGCCCAATAAAAAACATGTTGTACTCATATTTTCTTAGAATATAATAATGTTCTAAAACTTGATTAGAGATTTAATTAACCTTCTAGATCATTTTTTGTCTAGTGAACCCATTGTGTAATTTTTTTTAGAATAAAATTATTTTTATGATGCATTATTAAATATTTATATGGTCAGTTGTTTGATCTTTTTATCAAACACAACTATGTTGTACTCTTTTTTTTATATATAAAATAGAGCTTTGTTCTGCAACATGAATTGATATTTGAATGGTCTCCACGATGATTTTTTGTCCAGTACAACCATGATGTACTCATGGTTTTTGTTGAATAAAATGATATTNTTAAAACTATTTGATTCATAGTGAAATTATTGTGGTGGTGTGGCTCCATGGTTTTTCCTCCTCCTCGTATTTTTCCACATTAAATTCTCGTGTGTTTTTCTGGTTCACTAGTTTTATTGTGCTTCGGTTCATAAGTTTGTTCTGATTATCTTGATTCCACACGATTCTATTCCGTGACGTGATTTAGATATTTAATTAAGTCTAAGCCCCGATAAATCATGCATCCCTCAACATAAAGATCAAAGTAAGTCAGCAACCAAGTATACTTTTGGATAAAAAATTTTGGCCTCCATGCAGCCCCTATCATAGTTCCTCTGAATCTAATATATCTACTATATACATCATATACATTTCTTAGACAAGTAAAACCCAACTTATTTGATTATAACACAACCATCTCATCCAATTAGTAACATAAATTACTATCTTATCAATTTCATTGTCACATAATATAAGTTAACAGAAATGCTGAGCCGGTGCACACTTGCCAAAAAAATGTGCTGAGTTGTTAAAAGCACACAAATTTCTCTATAATTTCAATACACGTGTACAAAATTTACATGCCAGGGATAACATTTTAACACCATTAAATATAATATATTATCAATATATAATTTAATATAAATTTCCTCTCCTTCAAAAGACTTGGGATATAAATGCATATAAATGTTGCCCTCAATATAAAAAAAATTTAAAACCCTTTGTGATAGGGACAAAAGAGCATGCAGTCAAACAAGGTGGGCTGCTTTGCCTGCTTGGAGGTAATGAAAGTAAAAAGGAGTTGCAACTAAAATGGCCAAAATATACAAATCAGTAGAAAAAAGAGGCGTTGGCTAATCGGGCTTCTTCAAACGTGCTGCGGATTCTTTTATGTAGAGATTTTGGGGGCAAAAGTAATTTAAGAATTAAGGCTTCATTAAGTGTTAATAAACTATATATATATAAGTAATGGCCAAAGTCTATTATACGAGCCTAGCCTGCAGCCACTCTTAATGTGTCTAACAATTGAACTACCACTAGGGTTGTCCGCGAACAGCTCGTGTTCAGCTTGTTAATTTTGTTCGATAAGTTTACGAGCTGAACACGAACTAAGATGTGTTCGTTCGTGTTCGACTCGTTTTGACTCGAAATACTACTCATCAAGTTTATATATAATATATATATATATATATA